>CM017561.1:38064887-38114887 GCA_007844125.1 Sinonovacula constricta
AAATATCTAACCGTTTTGGAGATATAGGGGTCGGAAAAAATGTGCACGTGCGCACCTGTTCAGAAAAGGGCCTGTACGCCGACACGTTAAGAGATAGCTCAAAACTAACACCGGATTCGTGTTCAGCATGCTTTGTTTAAGCTAGGACCAAAACTTGAGCCCTCTTTCTAACAAAAAAAAAATTTCGGCGAAAAATGCAAAAATCGCTGATCAAAACGTCGGAATTTGGGCCGATTTTAGGTGAAATCCACTTTGCTCCAAATTTAAGCCAAAACTATGTACCAAGGGGTTATTTGGGGTGCAGAGCAAGAATCCGGCGTCCGTTTTGGGAAATCTCTTACCGTTTTGGAGATATAGGGGTCGAAAATAATGCGCACTCAAGCACCTGTTCAGAAAAGGGCCTGTACGCCGACACGTTAAGAGATATCTCAAAACTAACACCGGATTCGTGCTCAGCATGCTTGGTTTAGCCTAGGACCAAACATTGAGCCATCTGTCTAACAAAAAAAAAATGTCGGCGAAAAATGCAAAAATCGCTGATTAAAACGTCGGAATTTGGGCCGATTTTAGGTGAAATCCACTTTGCTCCAAATTTTAGCCAAAACTATGTACCAATGGGTTATTTGGGGTGCAGAGCAATAATCTGGCGTCCGTTTTGGGAAATCTCTAACCGTTTTGGAGATATAGGCTTCGGAAAAAATGCGCAATTTCGCACCTGTTCAGAAAAGGGCCTGTACGCCGACACGTTAAGAGATAGCTTAAAACTAACACCGAATTCGTGTTCAGCAAGCTTGGCTTAGCATAGGACCAAAAATTGAGCCATCTGTCTAACAAAAAAAAAATGTCGGCGAAAAATGCAAAAATCGCTGATTAAAACGTTGGAATTTGGGCCGATTTTAGGTGAAATCCACTTTGCTCCAAATCTTAGCCAAAACTATGTACCAATGGGTAATTTGGGGTGCAGAGCAAGAATCCGGCGTCCGTTTTGGGAAATCTCTAACCGTTTTGGAGATATAGGCGTCGGAAAAAATGCGCAATTTCGCACCTGTTCAGAAAAGGGCCTGTACGCCGACACGTTAAGGGATAGCTTAAAACTAACACCGAATTCGTGTTCAGCAAGCTTGGCTTAGCATAGGACCAAAAATTGAGCCATCTGTCTAACAAAAAAAAATGTCGGCGAAAAATGCAAAAATCGCTGATCAAAACGTCGGAATTTGGGCCGATTTTAGGTGAAATCCACTTTGCTCCAAATCTTAGCCAAAACTATGTACCAAGGGGTTATTTGGGGTGAAGAGCAAGAATCCGGCGTCCGTTTTGGGAAATCTCTAACCGTTTTGGAGATATAGGGGTCGGAAAAAATGCGCACGTGCGCACCTGTTCAGAAAAGGGCCTGTACGCCGACACGTTAAGAGATAGCTCAAAACTAACACCGGATTCGTGTTCAGCATTCTTGGTTTAGCCTAGGACCAAAACTTGAGCCATCTGTCTAACAACAAAAAATTCGGCGAAAAATGCAAAATTCGCTAAACAAAACGTCGGAATTTGGGCCGATTTTACGTGATATCCACTTTGCTCCAAATCGTAGCCAAAACTATGTACCAAGGGGTTATTTGGGGTGCAGAGCAAGAATCCGGCGTCCGGTTTGGGAAATCTCTAACCGTTTTGGAGATATAGGGGTCGGAAAAAATGTGCACGTGCGCACCTGTTCAGAAAAGGGCCTGTACGCCGACACGTTAAGAGATATCTCAAAACTAACACCGGATTAGTGTTCAGCATGCTTGGTTTAGCCTAGGACCAAATATTGAGCCATCTGTCTAACAAAAAAAATATCGGCGAAACATGCAAAAATCGCTGACCAGAACGTCAGAATTGGGGCCGATTTTTTGGTGAAATCCACTTTGCTTCATACCTTAGCCAAAGGTATGTACAGATGGGTTATTTGGGGTGCAGAGCAGGAATCCGGCGTCCGTTTTGGGAAATCTCTAGCCGTTTTGGAGATATAGGGGGCGGAATAATGCGCACGTGCGCACCTGTTCAGAAAAGGGCCTGTACGCCGACACGTTAAGAGATAGCTCAAAACTAACACAATATGCGTGTTCAGCATGCTTGGTTTAGCCTAGGACCAAAACTTGAGCCATCTGTCTAACAAAAAAAAAATTTGGCGAAAAATGGAAAAATCGCTGATCAAAACGTCGGAATCTGGGCCGATTTTAGGTGAAATCCACTTTGCTCCAAATCTTAGCCAAAACTATGTACCAATGGGTTATTTGGGGTGCAGAGCAGTAATCCGGCGTCCGTTTTGGGAAATCTCTAACCGTTTTGGAGATAAAGGGGTCGGAAAAAATGCGCAATTTCGCACCTGTTCAGAAAAGGGCCTGTACGCCGACACGTTAAGAGATAGCTCAAAATTAACACCGGATTCGTGTTCAGCATGCTTGGTTTAGCCTAGGACCAAAAATTGAGCCATCTGTCTAACAAAAAAAATTTCGGCGAAAAATGCAAAAATCGCTGATCAAAACGTCGGAATTTGGGCCGATTTTAGGTGAAATCCACTTTGCTCCAAATCTTAGCCAAAACTATGTACCAAGGGGTTATTTGGGGTGAAGAGCAAGAATCCAGCGTCCGTTTTGGGAAATCTCTAACTGTTTTGGAGATATAGGTGTCTGAAAAAAATGCGCACGTGCGCACCTGTTCAGAAAAGGGCCTGTACGCCAACACGTTAAGAGATATCTCTCAAAACTTACACCGGATTCGTGTTCAGCATGCTTGGTTTAGCCTAGGACCAAAAATTGAGCCATCTGTCTAACAAAAGAATATTCGGCGAAAATATGCAAAAATCGCTGATCAAAACGTCGGAATTTGGGCCGATTTTAGGTGAAATCCACTTTGCTCCAAATCTTAGCCAAAACTATGTACCAAGGGGTTATTTGGGGTGCAGAGCAAGAATCCGGCGTCCGTTTTGGGAAATCTATAACCGTTTTGGAGATATAGGGGTCGGAAAAAATGCGCACGTGCGCACCTGTTCAGAAAAGGGCCTGTACGCCGACACGTTAAGAGATAGCTCAAAACTAACACCGGATTCGTGTTCAGCATGCTTAGTTTAGCCTAGGAACAAAATAGGAGCCATCTGTCTAACAAAAAAAATTTCGGTGAATAATGCAAATTTCGCTGATCAAAACGTCGGAATTTGGGCCGATTTACGTGAAATCCCCTTTGCTCCAAATCTTTTCCAAAACTATTTACCAAGGGGTTTTTTGGTATGCAGAGCAAGAATCCGGCGTCCGTTTTAGAAAATCTCTAACCGTTTTGTAGATATAGGGGTCGGAAAAAAACGCGCACGTGCGCACCTGTTCAGAAAAGGGCCTGTACGACGATGCGTAAAAGTTAGCTCAAAACTAACACCGGATTCGTGTTCAGCATGGTTAGTTTAGTCTAGGACAAAAAATTGAGCCATCTGTCTAACAAAAAAAAATTTCGGCGAAAAATGCAAAAAATCGCTGATCAAAACGTCGGAATTTGGGACGATTTTAGGTAAAATTTACTTTCCTCCAAATCTTAGCCAAAACTATGTACCAAGGGGTTATTTGGGGTGCAGAGAAAAAATCCGGCGTTCGTTTTGGGAAATCTCTAACCGTTTTGGAGATATAGGGGTCGGAAAAAATGCGCACGTGCGCACCTGTTCAGGAAAGGGCCTGTACGCCGACACGTAAAGAGATAGCTCAAAATTAACACCGGATTCGTGTCCAGCATGCTTGGTTTAGCCTAGGACCAAAAATTGAGCCATCTGTCTAACAAAAAAAAATTCGGCGAAAAATGCAAAAATCGCTGACCAAAACGTCGGAATTTTGGCCGATTATTTGGTGAAATCAGCTTTGCTCCAAACCTTAGCCAAAAGTATGTACAAATGGGATATTTGGGGTGCAGAGAAAGAATCCGGCGTCCGTATTGGGAAATCTCTAGCCGTTTTGGAGATATAGGGGTCGGGGAAAATGCGCACGTGCGCACCTGTTCAGAAAAAGGCCTGTACGCCGACAGGTTAAGAGATAGCTTAAAACTAACACCGGATTTGTGTTCAACATGCCTGCTTTAGCCTAGGACCAAAATTTGAGCCATCTGTCTAACAAAAAAAATTCGGCAAAAAATGCAAAAATCGCTGATCAAAACGTCGGAATTTGGGCCGATTTTAGGTGAAATCCACTTTGCTCCAAATCTTAGCCAAAACTATGTACCAAGGGGTTATTTGGTGTGCAGAGCAAGAATTCGGCGTCCGTTTTGGGTAATCTCAAACTGTTTTGGAAATATAGCGGTCAAAAGAAATGTGCACGTGCGCAACTTTTCAGGAAAGGGCCTGTACGCCGACACGTTAACAGATAGCTCAAAACTAACATCGGATTCGTGTTCAGCATGCATAGTTTAGCTTAGGACAAAAACAAAAATGTATTTGGCGAAAAATGCAAATATCGCTTATGAAAACAGGAATTTGGGTCGATTTTATGTGAATCCCACTCTGTGTGTGTGTGTGTGTGTGTGTGTGTGTGTGTGTGTGTGTGTGTGTGTGTGTGTGTGTGTGTGTGTGTGTGTGTGTGTGTGTGTGTGTGTGTGTGTGTGTGTGTGTGTGTGTGTGTGCGTGCGTGCGTGCGTGCGTGCGTGCGTGTGTGTGTGTGTGTGTGTGTATGTGTGTGTGTGTGCTTGAGTGTGTGTGTGTGCGTGTGTGCATGTTTGTGTGTGTGTGCGTGTGTGCGTGCGTGTTTGTATAGGTACCATTCGGAGGACCCTCGTATGAAAACACACCAACAGAGAGAGGACTTTTTTCAAAGGGAGGTCTTACACTCGGGTCCTCTGATTGATTTTCTAGATAGCATATCCTCATGAGGTCCCCTATTGAATCTATGAAAATTGAGAGGTCCTCATTTTGGTAGGTTTTATAACCTTCCACACACACATTATACACAATTTACTAGTCATTGACAAAATCACGTGATGAGAAGTGTAAAAAAAACAACCAATCAGTATGTGGGTCGCGTTTATCTAACTAAATGATGTTATGAGCAATCTGATTGGTTGCTTACAATGCGCATACATGATGCGCACACATGTATCAGAAAATATAAGAACGGGTAGTTTTGTTTTGATATACGCAGGAAAAAAGTACAAACTGAGCCGTCAGGGGATGATACTTACATATATGAAGTCAGAAGAGGAAAACGTTTTTGGTAAGTTTGAGAGAAAAATAGTAGCATAGCTTTTGGTTCTCGTATTACATTGTTTCCAGTGACTTACACACCAACAACATTTGCAGTATGAGGACATTTTGCTATCTGAGGACTTAAAATTGAAGTGTGTGGGGTTTAAAAAAGTGCATGAAAGTCGATGGTTTCCAGATCTTATGAATTATGATATCCCTAACACTTTAAAGATTTGTGGGGGGAGGGGGAGAAATTAATTTGCCATTGTCCTTCGGTCTTCCGTCAGTCCATCCTTCACAGAATATTGTTTCGTTCCAAGCTCTAAAACTATTTGATGTATAGTCTCAAAACTTTACATGAATGTTGGTCAGCATGTGTAGTTTGGGTTTCACGTCCGAATTTATTCAGTCATGTATGAGTTATGGCTCCTTTTTGTGTAAAATTGTCATTTTAGTGTTGTCATACCTAGCTCATAAAGACCTAGTCACAAAGCTTGACAGGAATTTTGGTTGACATTTTGTAGTTATGCACCTGGGCTTTGCATCACGATTCATTCAGTCATGTAAGACTTATGACCTCTGACTTGGTAAAAACTTTGCCATTTTAATAATGTGTAGCACGTAGCTCCAAAAGTATTCATTGAACCTAGCATTACCAAAGTTCAAACAAATTTTTGTCAGCATGTGCAGTTGTGCACCTGGCGTTTCGCATCACACACTTTCTTGTGTTTGAAGCTTTGACAATAAGGTCAAGTGAGCTATATAGGGCTATCATTGCCATTTTTGTATTTAGCTCTTTTAGACCACCTCTTCTGGAATTTTCTCAGTCTTATTTTTTCTTTTGTCATTATAGGATTGATGCCACAACTGATGATGGGTCGTATAGGCGTCTCAGAAATGATGACCATTTATCACCAAATCTCCAAGTCAGAATGCTAAAAGTAAAGAAAGAATATGTACCAGCATTTTTGCTCTGCATGACATCACTTCAGGAGAAGAAATTGTGTATAACTATGGAGGTGTAGACTATGCATGGAGAAGGGTAAGTTTTAATTATAACAGCCCTGTTAACAGTTTGCTCGCAGGAAAAGTTGAAATGAGGCTAAACTTGCCCATTAAAATTCTTACTTGCCCATGGATGCTAATTAACTTAAACTGCACAATAACTTTCCAAAATGTGAAATTACCAAATTAAATCTATCCATGTTGAATTTCTGATTTTAATACATCAAATGTTTAAACTCGGAATTCCAGATAAGGAGGTGTGTTTTTTTTATTTTACACTTAAAATCTCTAAAATATTCTTTAACTATGAAAGTATGAGAGAACAAACACTTAGGAAATAGAAAAAAAATATCAGTCCTATAACTGTACTAACTATTTTTCCTTGTACCGTTTATCTGTTTACTCCCATGGTTTGAAAATTTGGGAAATTAAATTTTACCAACATTGTTGAAACAATATCTGGAATGCTGAATTATATATAACTGTACATAATTTAAAAACTCACGGAAATGTAACTGCTGAAAATGTAAATGTGAGGACCAAAGTGTAAGTCCACGCTTTTCCAAATGTCCTCACTCTGTGGGTGGGTGTAGAGAATTGATATTAAATTAAAGTCTGATTTTTTGCTCTGACAACTGCAGCAAAGCATTGACACCTGCAGGTGGTGGTCTTATCAATTAAGAACAAAAAGCCTTTTGGGAAGTGAAACTTTCTGGATTTCGTTGGTATCAGAATTTTAAAATTAAGTAATGATATTTATGCAAAGTTTCATCAAAATCGGTGTATTAGTTAGAATATTTCACAGCATGTATTTTCCAATGTTGGGAAAGAGTAAACGGCTTTGGAATATTGGGTAATACACACAGTTTTCTGATAATGGGGAAGAACAATGAAGTAGAGTTTAAATTTTTGGGAAAATAAATGTTTTTAAAAGAAATTTGGATACTGGGGATTGGCAAAAAAAAAATCAGCCCTAAAAAGAAGGATAAATATTCCCAAACATATTTATATCACTCCTCCAATTTACATCTTCTTTTCTGTACCCAATTTACAGCATTTACATGCTAAAATTCCAAATCCCAAGTTCATGGTTGCATTACCCAAAGCAGTGAGAATACTGTAGACATTACAGGCAAATTTATGGATGTTCATTTGAAGTCAACTTTTCAAAAGTGTTATATCTTGAATACTTTGCATTTTACAATCATTTGCCTCGCATCTTATGCAATTTATATTAATTGCTGTGTGCATGTACTGACAGAACAAATCACCAGATGGTGAAAAATCAAGTACAGGCATGTATAAGGTTAAGTTATACGCTGTTGGAGTTAAGCCTTAAAATGCGTCATCAATTTAATTAAACAATGTATCGCTGATTTTCTACTGATAAGTACTCATACCTTTTTTGAAACAATAATGTGTAAATATGGCTGCCATCATGGCTGCAAAGTTGAAAAATGGCAAATGCCATAGCTGCCAAGTGGAATAATAGCTTGTATTGCAATACAAAGTAAAATACATGAAAACAGTATGGATATTTTTTATTTATTTATTTATTCATTCAAGACAAGTATCCATGCCTCTAGAAGCAAGTATTGAACTCGGAACGACGGTAATTGGAAAGTGATATGCAATTGTAAGTTACAGCCCAAATATGAACTATTTTTTTAATTATAATTTAATGCAAACATTCAAGTAAACTGAAAATGAAATTCAATTGCAATGAATTAAAAATTTAATTACCCAGGTCTGTTAACTGTTTAAGATCCTAGTTAACAGTAATAGATATATGTTGATTTAACTCAAATATTTCTCTTCTGATAGTGGAATCAGGGATACATGTTTCTTTGAAGATTTATATATTTTAGCTCACTTGAGCCAAAGGCACATGGTGAGATTTTGTGACTGCTCAATGTCCATCATCAAGTGTGTGTCCATGGACATTTTCTTTTAGAGATACAGCCTTGATATTTATTGACAGTTTTGCACACTAATCTTAAAACTAACTTTCATTGACCATGAATGGGACCTGACCTACTTTGTATTATTTTAGCATCAGTTACTTAGCTCACACTACTAGGTGAGCGATTCAAAGTCTTCATGACCCTTTTGTTTTATTTATAGTTCATTTGTTTGTTTGTACATTTGTTGGTGTCAAAATCCTTTTCCATATTTAAAGGTACAGTCTAAAGGTTAGGACTAAGCGTATCAAAAAGATCTACCTATTTCACCTCATCAGTGTTTATATGTTTTAAATACAATTGAAAGTTTTTGGCTTTGGCTTTTAACTAAGACAGCCATGAACCACTAGTTTAAATATTAAGTGGGTGGTGGAGGATGAGGGATAGTGATGTGTCGATGATCAGAAGATATCAATTAGCAATTTAGCAGCGTCTAAACATTCTTGATGCTGATAATTGATGTCATTCTCTCATAATTGATTAACAGAAGAGTGAGAATGCACTCCAGATAAAGATACAGATTCCGGCTTTTACACTTATTCGGCCACTAAGGGAAATCACTCTATAAATGGCAGCCCGGTTTCAAGCATCCGGAAAAAAATTAGTTTAGTACATGTTAAAAGAAACCAAATGAAAAATTTCTATTTTGTCCTTGAAACACTAATTGCTTTGTAGATAATGGCGGCAAGTACACTATAGTATCGAGTTATTATGTAAGCTACTAATCAAAAATCATTTGTGAACATAAAACTGTGTAGTTTAGAAACCAATTATTTCAGGTGAAATCGCATAGGAAGTGGCACCCGATTTCGCCTGATGATCAATTATGATTCCCAACACTAGTCCGGTGGGAATCGATTTGGTTATAATTTCTAAGTATTTATTGATTGTTGCTGTTGTTTTTAGTTAACAATAAAAGAGGGTTCAAATAATGACTTTGTTTAGACAACAATTAAAATAAAGAATGAATGAAACTATTATTTCCAATTGGACAGTTCACACAGGGAGTATATCTGCTACATTTAATGTTATTTCAAAACTGAAAGATTATTTTGAAACCTAATCTTTAAGGTTTGATTTATTATCCATTCTAATTATTTGTAAAAAGAGGCAGTTACAAACTTCTGATTTTTAACATGTATTTCCAAGGCAAGCAACCAATCAGTAAGTAGCCCAAATTTAAAAGCTCAAATTTCAACCAGTGATTTTGAAAAAAATGGAATCATAATTTTATCAAAATCACATTGCTGCATTTTTCACAATACCTTTGTGAAATATCTTAAAGAGCTCTAGTAACAAATGCATGCAACATGAAACCTATTACAGTTCAAATTTCCCATGCAAATAAAAGCAATGATTGAACTTATGAAGCTTTGGGTTGTTCACCCACAAAGGTGCACAATCTAAAAGTATGATGAGGTTCAGTTACTGGAACTACATCCCATGTACATTTACACACCCAACGAATTTTGCAGTCTGAGGACATTTTGATATCTGAGGACCCTGTAAAGATAAAGGAACTAAGCAAGCACAAAAATAATTTGCATCATGCAACATTTATAGTTTTCAGATAACCACTATTGGGATAGGCTAGAGATGCTTTATTGAGTGTCTAGAAATTTATCTATGTTATGATATTGACTTGGAATTTTGTTTCTGGAGCTTTGTGGGAACCCAGATTAAAATCATCTTTAAAATTTCAAATGGCCTTATACTCAAAAATGAGAAATTTATAATGATGTATAAATTTTATGCATGCACCAAACAATTAATGTGTCATTTGCAAAAAAATTGTCAGAGGTTTGCCTGATCAGACAAAGGTAAATTACCATGAAGTGGGGGAGACATGCCAAGCTCGTGTTAAATTATTTTAAATATTTTTTGTACAATTCATTTCATACTAATACATCAGTGTTTCTAAAATTTCAAAATCCGAATCAGACATTGGCACCAAAACTAACAATTCCCTGACTTCCGGTCCCCACGTTCAGCACATTTCACTCTGCCGACCTCCAATCATTCCTTCCTTACGGCATATTTTCTCGTCGGCAATATTTTGTCAAGCTAAGTAGTAGACCATAAGTTTGACAGACATGTCTGCCACATTTTAATTCAGACCAAATGTTTTCATGCAACAGTACAAATTTTATTTATTCCTTTATATCTTAAAAATTTAATTTTCTTCTAAGAATTAACAATTGGAAGTTATCACACTGTGTTTAACTTTAAATTACAGGTCAAGGAAGGAGACCGAAGTTTCAGTTCATTTGCTCAGGAAAAGATAAAATAAAGGTATGTTTTATGTACACTGTTGAAATAAAGCTATGTTTTATGGAATATATTTACTTTTCTGAACTTTTTACATTTAAATGTGGTATTCAGTTAGGAATTTCATACAGCTGTTAAGAAAAATTATATATTTTTGGGGGGAAAATTAGAAAAATAATTTAAATGTTACACTACACATTCAGTGAATCAGTAGACTGAATTCTTTCAACTGTCTTTTATTCATTTGTCATAGTGTTTTTTGGGATAGATTTTGTGCAAAAAAGATTGTGTATTTTTAAATCCTTGATAATGTTCTGTGTTCCAGAAGCAACTGGTACAACTGACGAAAAACTGTGGGGGATGTTACAGTCGTGTATTTGACAATGATGCAACACATGTAATCGTGGAAACAGGTAATTGGTTGTTGTGATTTTGTTACAACACTTGAATTATGAAAATTTTATCCTTGAAAGCTACTGGTGTATGGCCAGAGGGGACTATGTTTGCCCTCAGTAAGTCAGTATGTATAAGAGATAATTCTTTAAAACTTTGAGTATTTTTTTGGGCATCAATATGTTAGTTAGTAGGACAAGAATCATAACTTTCATTTGCATATTGTCTGAAAAACTAAGCGCGTCTGCTTTGAAAGTTTGCAAGATTTGTTTGTCATCATTGGCAGAGTACACAGACCATGAACCAAAGCCCTTTCTTGCATTTTGTTAGAATTGTGGTTCTTTTTGTAGTTAGAAAATTTGTTAATTTCTTGAATACTAAAAAAGCAATAGCCTTTATAGTTTGTAGTTTGCAAACTACCTTCATTTGGAGAGTCTGTTGGGCACAAACCTTAACTGTAATGTGCATTTTGTCACAATGAAGGCCCTTTTTGTACTTTAATTTGCTTATTGCTTAATGTCAAACACTTGCAGACAAGCATTCGTACTGGAAGGAGGTGCTCTTGTTATTCTCGAGAATTGATTAATTTCACCATTTCGTTTAAAAGTTTGAAAGATTCCATTTTTTCAGAGGAAACAAGTAGTCGTATTGTCCAACGAACCATGAAGTACTTTCTGGGAATAGCTCATCACTGTTGGATCCTTGGTCGTGAATATGTTGAAAAGTCATTGGAAGCAGGGTACTACCTACCAGAGGTAACTTTTAATAAAAGAATGTGTAGATTTCACAGGTCCTCATAAAGTCTGTACCTTGTTGACATAGTTGTTATATTACATCACATCACTGAATGTAAGATTACAAAATGTCCTCACATTGTTGGTCTGAAAATGTCCTCGCATTGTGGTCTGTTGTCAATCTTGAGTTGTGACTTTCTTAGAAAACAATACTAGAAGACTTGACACTGTTTAACTGATGTTCAAACATTAATATTTTATATCCCGCTTGGAGCAGTGGAGAATTAGTGACAGAATGACAGTCTTCCAGATCTGTCTAGCTGTGCATCTGTCCTTGCATCTGCACCATTTGCACTGCTAGCCACAACATTTTTATGCCCCCACAAAGTGGGAGGCATAGGGAGTTGCGCTCATCCATCCGTACGTACATATGTTCCCAAATCTTGTGGCATCAACTCCTCCTAAACTATAAGGCAGATTTCTTTCAAACTTGCACAGATGATCGTTATGAAAGGATTTTTTCCTGCGACCATTTCTACCAGAGTTATGGCCCTTTGTTATTACAAATTTTGTTGCAGCAGTGCGGGCATCAGTGTCCGAGGACACATTCTAGTTGTTCACTGAATCGTGAAGGCACCTCTATTTGCACTTTCCTGTATTTATCTCTGTAGTATGTCCATTTAAAAAGCTATCATTGTTGTAAATGAGAATCCAGAAATAGTATTTGGGCATAAATTCTAGCTTTGTTTGCTTAATTATAGCAAGGTAATTTCAGTAGTTTTGTCTGCAATATACATTGTTCTGTTTTCAGGAGGAGTATGAAATTCAAGGTGATGTGGACTTTCCAAGGAGCTCTGGACCAAAACGGTCGAGGATTTCTAATAAGGATATTTTTCAAGGTATAAAACTGGGATTTACAAAAGAAACTAAATGCTTCAAGAAGGGTAATTTTTTACTTCAATTTATCAGTATGTCACACACAAAAAATCTCAGTAACTTTGCCCTTATTCCTTATGATCTTCTGTTGTTGTTAGTTGATTGGTCTCATGGAGTAAGTTATCCTTTCATTCTGAGGGTGCATAATTCCAAGGTCAATGTCAGAGTGCAATAGGTTAATGTTGCATGTGGGAATTGTTTGGAAGAAGGCAGTATATAGGAGTCAATTTTCGGTGACTGTTACTTTCACTCATGCAAATTAATTTCAGAATAATTTAAAACAAATGATTACCACAGAGGTCAGTGGTACATGGAATGCTGTTTTTTAAGTGATCAAGACAAATGGTAAGATGGGGCTATAAATCAATTCTGTTGATAGCTATTTCTTAAACATTGATTATTATTTAATACAATGAATATTATTTTAGGTAAATAAGAAAAGGTCCTATCAAAATTTTCACAGATATTTAAATTTTATCTACCTGCAGACCAAGGCAGACAAGGTAAATGTAAATGTGACAAAAAACACAGAGACGAGACATAACACACAAAAAGAAAAACCATCAGTTACCGCCTTGGAACGGTCAGTCGGCAAAATGGCCAACTGGGGTGCTTAAACCTGGTTTGTGGAGCGCTCCAACCTCGCACTTCCTGACGGTTTTTCTATCAAACAAACAGTGTAAATAAAAGTATCCCGTCAAAGTGACACAACTAACAATAAGCACCTGCATCGGGAGTTAAAACAGATATAATGAACATATGTACAGTATTTACAGTAGATAAAAGCCTCGGCAACCAAAAAATTCCAAATGAGAGAGTAGTTTAAAATAAAATTAAAAAAAAGATTAAAATTAGTCATATTCTGTTAATTGGCTTTATTCATGTTTCCAGAGGAAGCTGAAGAAATTTTACTTTCTTTGGGAGGACAGCTTGGTGCAGAAGACACACTAACAGTCTCCTTGGATGAAAAAGGTTTGTTTCTCTCTTTAGCCCTGGATAAAAGATGGCATGTTGTTTTGACCTGTCCTTCCATCTGTCCATTTGTCAGAAACATTAACATTGGGCATAACTTTGTTATTATTGAATACATGTAGGTTTCTTTCATATTTAGGACACAATATCTATTCTTACAAGACTTTCAGTCTACCTTACTAGATTTGACCATGACTCCTATAACCCAGTATTTAAACAAGAGAAAGCAACTCATGCAATTTGTTTGTTAGAATTATAACCTTTTTTCAAATAGAAGATTGATATATTACATTGACTTCAATATAAAGCACTGCGAACAGTCAAATGTGCTGTCTCTGACAGCTCTTGTTCTCTCTTTTTTCATAGGCCATCATTTCCATCTTGCTAAAATGTAATTACCAATTTTCTTTCCAGGAGATAATAACACTTTGGACAGACAGTGGCTCCTTGATTCTCTCAGTTTATTTGAATGCCAGGACATAGATGAGTACATGAATTGCGATTTGAGGTAATACAACCAAAACAAATTTTTTAAGGATTTGTAGCACATAAAAGCCACACTAGTTAATATATTAATACAAATATGAACAGACCCGAGATCTAAATGAACCAGATATATAGCAATATAACTGTTAGAAGTGAACTAAAACACTTAGAACACACACCTTTCCTATGTTTTTAATTGTGCTTTAATAGCTCAGTAGTAAAATGCTGGCCTTCCAATTAGGAGATTGTGGGTTCGAACATGTGCTCAGCATTCCCATGTTATATTTGATTGTAATACCTAGGTTAATAAAGGCTTTTTTCTAATTGCCCATTATATTTTATATTTCACATTTATATTCTACAATAAGGCATCTTCCATTAACTCCAATCAAACTACTTGCTTTTCAAAATGATTTTTGATATGATAAGGTTGTGACTTTAAGCTTCATATAAAATAATAAAGTATTACACTGTCTGTTTACTTATTTTGATTAAGGTTTCCCTTAACGTGTGTTGTAAATAATTACTTTGAATCAAGTCTTGTTACATCTCAATTTTGGTGGAGTTTAACAAAACAAAACAAAATCGCTTCAAGAGCTAAAAAATTCACATGACCAGTTTTATGATATTTTCCAACAACCAGAAATGATCATAGTTTTGGTTCCTCCTAATGGTATAATTGTTGTCGTCCTAATCCAAATGATTGAAAATTAGCCCTAATTCCGAGTCCTCATATTTACATAAGATGTCAGATAAATGAAATGAGTTTTTGTTAACAAAGAGGGGACTGAAAAATTGTTAGTCCTAATGCGAATAATTAAAAATTATGCCTGAGTCCTCATATTTACTTAAGATTTCAGATAAAGGGAATGAGTTTGAGTTAACAAAGTGAGGACCAAAATATTAGGAGATGAAGTTATTTATTATTAAAGTAGAGGGATCATACCCCACCATGTACTAGAAGATTCCTATTCTGACAGCATTTAGTTTTAATAAAAGTTGCATTATTTCTTTACTTGCAGTTATCAGACCTGTGATGACCAGGAAGACGTTACATCTCATGAAGACATGACAGATGAAAATGATCAAGATAGTGACTATATTCCAGACAGTATGTCCGACGATGAAGATATTGGAGATGTTGATACAGATGTTGATAATGTGTCCGAAATAGTTCAGGAGCAGGACAGTGACAGTAATTTGTCTGAAATAGTTCAGTATCAGGGAGGTGATAATAGCTTTCCAGAAATAGACCCTGTTCATAGTAACCTTGTGGAAAACCAAACTGACACAGTGCAGGAAACTAACAATTTAAGTAACAAAGTAATGTATGTTGCTGTAAGTAAAAAAAAACAAAGATAGAACAAGAAAGTGGTACAAAAAACATGAGTGTGTTTACTGTGGGAAAGTGTATCCTGGAAAGCTTCCTAGACACTTTGAGGCCATGCATAAAACAGAACTGGCAGTCCAAATTGCATTAGCTTATGACATAAGTTCTTAAAAAAGAAAACAGGCGTGGAAAAACATTACTAATCAAGGTGATTGTGCCCACAATTAAGGAGTTTGTTTAGGATCTGCACTGGTCGCATTTTAGTCAGAAGTAACTGAACAAATAAATAAGCAAAGTTAACACTGTAGATTTTGTTTGGACGGTAGGGGTATGCTGGCTGATCTGAATCTACACTGTTTGTCCACGCAATAAACGTATATATATGGAGGAAAGGGTTAAACATTTTTGTAGGAAAAGGTATATTCTATTAATTTCAACCAAACTACTACCACGAAAGAAAACAGATTATTTGCATTAATGTAATTGGTTGAAGACTAAACGCTTCTTGGAATTAAACACAAGTGTGACAGTATAAAATGCTATAATACCCCCAGCAAATGATGTAGAATCGTCATCTCATGAAATGTTGAAACATATCTTTGTGTGATGCTATAAGGCCCGTTCTTTAAATTGTTGCAAAGTCAGCTGTGTATTTGCTATTTTCTTGAAATTTTTTCAACCTTTCATTTCATGAATCCAAGAATCTGGTGAGCGATAGGGCCATTTGGCCCTCTTGTTTAGGACCAAATCAGATTCAAAATATTGTCCTCCTATAAATTTGCCTTGTCAGGCCAAGTAAACTGGTAGACATTGTGATTTTGTAATTTTTAAAATCTTATAAATTAAATCATGTTTTCACACCAAATCCATAAACTTTTAAGGCAGTAAAACTAATCATTATAAAGTAATGTACATGGCAAATGATTAAAACTTTTGGCCCAGGAGAGGGACACCTCGTCTTCAAACACACCAAAAGCCTCTACAATCATGTCTGGTATCTGTTCATAATCATAAAGATATTTCTAGCATTTACTTAAGAAAATTGCTGGTACATACTAGTAATTTAACACATGAAAGAAAGTAGAATTGAATAAAGTTGGTTTTTCAGTAGTGATTTAATTGTTACTTATGCTAGGCATTGTCCGAAAAAGCATTTATTTTAACATAAATAACCTTTTAAAAACCTTGATTTGCATTCTACTTGGAGGCATGCAGCATGTTTTAATGATGCTGCTTGTTTTGGCAGAGTAGTTTGAAAACTGGAAGGTCTCTACCTAGGCATTTAATCCTACACTTGTTTTTTAAGTTAAACAGTTCAGATGATCAGCTGAATTAATCTGATATTTTCAAAAATGTTCTGCAATAAATGCTATGGATTCGATGTGAAATACTTTGGAAACATGTTTTCTCTTTACTTTCTTAAGGGACGGGGAGGGGGGGTGGGGGTGATTGGGCATTTTCAGCTGATTTTGTGACTAAGCATTTTCATGCCT
The DNA here is from genome assembly GCA_007844125.1 of Sinonovacula constricta. Classification (NCBI taxonomy): domain Eukaryota; kingdom Metazoa; phylum Mollusca; class Bivalvia; order Cardiida; family Solecurtidae; genus Sinonovacula; species Sinonovacula constricta. The sequence continues at coordinate 38,081,651 of CM017561.1, forward strand.
GAACTGTTTTAGTTCTTTACAGGTTTACAAGGGGATTTTGTCCTTCACTTGTTTTCGGCTCGATTATTCAAAGAATAAGGAGAACTATTAATTAAGATACTGGAGTGATGTTACAAAGTCTTAATTTCTCTGGCATTAATTTTTACCTAATTATCCCGTTTTACTTAAAATTTATGTCTGCTTACAATACACCCTCGTAGACATGCTCCTCTTCAACGCCAAGTTCTTTGAATAATCGAATACTAGTATGCTGTGCAGTGAAAGCTTTTGTTTCAGTTACAGTTTTTGACCGTTCATTAGAAAGAGTAGATAAATCTTGAAATCATTTTTACATGGTGTGAAGTGTTTTAATAGAGTTCTGTTAGACCAGAGTTTAAATATTGTCCCTAAATTTGGTCAGTATTCAGCACCTTGTGATCAGATGGGCTCGGGGAGCTGTTTGAACTTAGTATGAAGTAAATGAATCATTGAATTTTCTGCCAGGCACAGATAATACTATAGGCATGTTGTTTATATGTCTCTTGTTTTCTGAATACAATACTTAAGTGTCTATTGAAATAGAAATCTAATAGGAAAATGGGAAGATTATTATCATTTTATTCTTGTGTTTGACACATTATAGCTAACACCAAATAAAAAATAAAAGCCATGTATGTCAATGTTGTGAGGGATTAGTGATCAATTATCAAAAAGTAACTATTTTTCCATCTTTAAGGTGATGCACAAGTTGCCCATTTTTGTGTAATGGTGATTACATTCTATTTTAACCCTTTACTCCATAACTTTATCACATGGTTAAACAGTGTAGATCCAGATCAGCTGGCACAATCGTGCCATCTGATCAGGATTATACTGTATGCTTTTAGATTCATTAGATTATTTCTGACCAAGATGCTACCAGTGCAGATTCAGATGGCACAGATGTGTCGGCTGATCTATATCTACACTGGTTGCATGTTTAAACACAAACACACACATATATATGGAGTGAAGGGTTAATATATATTATCTTGTGTTAATTGTGTAGAAACTATTGTATTGTGATTGTACTTGTCAAATTTATGACACATTTAGAAATTAAAGTTCTCTTAAGACAAAAACAATGCTGTTTAGTTTTTAATTGCACAAGAAAAGAAATATTGAAGTATACTGTAGTAGTTGAGACTCAAAATTTTTATACGCCCGAAGGGACGTAGTATGTTATACCCCTGGTGTCCATCCGTTTGTCCATTAGCAATTTGTGTCAGCTCTGTAACTTAAACCTTTAAAGGATTGACACAAATGTCATGGATTTGATTTGTGTCTGCTTTGTAAGTCAAACGTTCACCACATGGAGAATACAAACTAAGCCATGCTTTAATGATTCCAAACACTGTAAGGTAATGAAATATTTTATTACTTATTAACTCATTCCGGGTTTGTTTGAGTTTTGACTTTGAATTCGGCACATAAACGAATTTAGTAAGCTCAACTGCCCAAGAAAAACTCAACAAATTTTCTTGCCTAGTGATACTTGTCGTCAAACATGCATTAAGGTTCTACTCGAGGGAGCGACCTCATTTAGCTGCACATGGCAGGTGGATGCATGAGACAGGTTAAAACTAGAATGAAAAAATATTATAGACAAAAACAGAAGCTTTTGCCCATGACTTTATTATATCATTTAAAACATGTTTAAGTTGATAATGAAGACCCCATGACAAATGTCTGGTTTGAAACTATGTTAAATGTTTGTGTGCAAGTCCTCTTAATGATAACTAGATGCAGACCTCACAACGAAAGTTTGATGTGAAACTGTGCTAAATGGATGTGTGTTAGTCCTCTTATCGTCAACTCAATGTGGTCCTCGTGCCGAAGGTGTGGTACGATATTGTGTACAATATGCAAATGAAGGTCCTCGGTTTAGAGTCCTCAGAAGTATATATAAAGTAGACAGGTCCTCATTTGGTTTTTCTACTGATCTATCAAGTGTAAGCAAAATTTCAATAGTGTGGACTGTTACCTTCAGAAATAAATACTACAAAATTTTGTTTCAATCTTTTCTGACCACGTTTAGATAGGGTCCTCGAAAAGCTGGTATTTGTCATGGTCCTCAAAGGGTCCTATGTACAAGTATGTGTGTGCGTGTGTGCGTGTGTGTGTAGTGTGGTCGAATTAGGATGGTGTGGGGAAGTGGTGTATGAGAGTCTTGGTGTCTGGAGTTGTAAGTGTTGCATGGTAAGTGGTTGTTTATGTTGTTGTTCTATTTATATGCTAGTGACAGTGGGTCAGTGTTCGTGGGCGTAACGCTATACCAACAGAAAGAAAATGTACAAAACTTACCCCCGAGTGAATGGGCCAGGACAGTACAGTTGTGGGCTTTCATGTGGGCTTTTTAGTCGAAGAACAGCACACCGCCCTAAAACAGTAACATGTAATGTAGCTTTATAGTGAGTTTAAGTGTTGTTTCATATAGAGTTGTTTGAAAAGAAAAATTATAAAAGGTCACGCAAACTGAGAAAATAATATTGTCTAAGCAATAACATGAAGGTGTGTCAAGCAAATGTTTTAAGTTCACTAATTTAAGTTCCCCAATAATAAAAAGCTCTTAGGATCAAATTTTGCGAAGTCAATCATTGATCATTTCAAGATTGTACATCTGAGCGATTGCAACTTACGACTGAAGTACTAAAAATCTCAACTAAATGAGCTATGGTATCACAGCTTCATTGGGTCCTTTATTTAATTATTAGCAATTAGAATTCAACTTTGGTGGCTCCTCTCGAGCGCTGGACAACGAAAATACCACGTTCCTGCGCCATATTTTGTCTTACAGCTGAAAAAAGTATTTGTCAAAATAAATGTATTTTATATACATGTACAAACATTTCCCCATTTTAATAACTTCACAGTCTCTCAACGCGTGAGTTTGAATCAAGGTACGGGCGGAAACTTTTGATTCAAGTTTCCAGTAAAAAAAAACGATCTTACAAAATATTGCCTTGCAATTGCAAATTTCTATGTATAAAATCTATTCAATAAAAGATAGTCGCTCTTGTGACTGTGGACGAAAATATGTTACCGAAAATAAAAATTGTTTTAAGTTAATTGAGCTATGACTTTTATTTAAATTTCAGAGCAGAACTTAATTTTTTATTAGAATAAAATAAAGTTAATTACCGTGATAAGTAGTGGTTGCAATGTAAATTTTCAACTGAATGGCCTTTAATGTCGATGTATTTTAAGGGTTTTTAAGTAGTTTTTAAAGCTTTCATAAATACGTACTGAGTATCCCTAACATGATTCGAAAGTGTTTATGTTTATTTTCCCTATCCATATAATTGCGATTTTGAATGTTTTCATTAGCGTATGATAGGCAAAAGAATCGGAATATTAAATTTCTGAATATGTATACAAATCGAGATATATGAGGACGAGCATAAGAAGGATGGCGATGATGATGATGATGATGATGATGACGATGATGAGTTTTAGCGCAGCTTTTCAAATGCAGGAAATTGCTCTATTTGGCTACTACATTTTAAAAGCGTACTGGGGGAGCATTCTACCCCGCAGACACAACCTCCACCGCCACACCCAAGCACAACTAGCACCTCTGGATCCAAAACTGAAGGAATAAAACAACCGAATGTATACAAACGGACAGTTTCTTCGGACTGCTCGGTTACCGCTGAGTGGTTACCAATGTCATTCCGGACACAGGAAACTAATTGTCTTTCAGAAACGTTGCGGCCAAGCAACTAGCACATACATCATAAAACGCAACAAAATTATAAATGCATATTAATACTATTTATGCGCGTCAGGTATGTCACCACTTTTACACCCCCACTGACTTTCACACTCTCGCCCCCTTTTACACACACCTCATGTCGACTTTCACACTCCCATATATTTTCACACCCACACCGAAATTACACCTATACCTACTTTCACATTCTCACTTCCACCCACCACTTTTACACCCACATCGACTTTCACATTTCCTACTCACATCTACATTCACACCCACAGCCACTTAACACTCTTACACTAATACTCACCCCCTTTGACACTCATACACTAATATTTTCACACACACCCACTTTCATACTACTTCTCACATCCACCACTTTCACACTCACACCCACACCCACGTTCTCACTTTCCCACTACTACTTACACCCACCACTTTCAAAACTACACCCAGTTTCCCACTACCACTCACACCCACTTTCATACTACTTCTCACATCCACCACTTTCACACTCACACCCACGTTCTCACATTCCCACTACTACTTACAATGACCAATTACCAATTATTACCAATGACACCCACCTATTTTCACACTCTCAACCAGTTTACCACTACTACACCCACCACTTTCACACTCACACCCACTGTCACACTACTACTCACACCCACCCAATTTTAAACTCACACCCACGTTCACATTACTGCCATTCAAACCCACCCATTTTCACACTCATACCCACACCCACCTTCACACTTCTACTTACACCCACCACTTTCACACACACACCGACACCAACTTTCACACTACTATCCCCACCAACCCCTTTTCCCTCTTTTTCATTTTTTCCACTACTTACATGCAACCATCACTTTCACACCCCACCCACCTTCTCATTACTATCCACACCACCAGGTTCACACTCACACCGACACCCACACCACAACCACAACCACTACTACTTACACCCACCATTTTCACACTTACACCCACACCCACTTTCACACTACTGCTATTAACACCGACCCATTTTCTCACTCACACCCACTTTCACACTTTTCACACTCACACCGACACGCACTTTCCAACTACTTCTTACATCCACCACTTTCACACCCACACCCACACCTACTTTTCCACTACTTCTTACACCCACCACTTTCACACCATCACCCACTTTCCCACTACTTCTTACACCCACCACTTTCACACCCACAACCACTTTCACACCACTGCCATTAACACCCACCCATCTTCTCACTCACACCATTTTCACACCCACACCCACACCCACTTTCCTACTAATACTCACACCTTCCACTTTCACACTCACACCCACTTTCCCACTACTAGTCACACCCACACCTTTTTTCACACCAACCCCACTTTTATACACTCACTTACCTCCATAATTGCTCGCACCTGACAGCATCCACAAGGGGCGCTGGTGGGATTCGAACCCACGACCTTCGGAATCACCAGTCAGATGCGCTAACCACTGCGCTATTGAGGTGATACATAAGCAACAATTTGGAACTAATATTTAAGCTCCACACCATTTCAATAGGTGACGTCACAGTCGATTCGCACCTTTTGTACGCCCTGTAAGACAGAACAGAATAGAACTGTGTTAAGTATAAACTACATCAGTGTCACAACATATATGAACATCGATTGATTTATAGCTATGATGTTGCCAATTAAAGTTGTTAGTGTAATGCATGTATAAAATGTGTTTGTCAACATTTCATGTGTGACTACTTTTTTATACTTGCATAAAAACTTCAAAGAGACATTATTAAAATAACACAAATCTATCTCGCTCTGGCTCTCTCTCCCTCTCTCCTTCTCTCTCTCTCTTTCTCTCTCTCTCTCTCTCTCTCTCTCTATTATTATTATTATTATTATTATTATTATTATTATTATTATTATTATTATTATTATTATTGTTATTTATTTATTTATTTATTTATTTATCTTTTATAAAAACGAAGGGGTGAGAGACAGACAGAGGGAGAGGGAGAGAGAGATAGATTGCTCAAAATACGAGGCGTCTTTCGATGTAAGAACTCTCTTGAGGCGTGTGTACAAATGTGTACCTGCTGGGAATGGAAAAAATCCGGTATTTTTTTATTGTCAACTCGACTAGATTTTTTAATTTGATCCCCCAGAGGTCATGCTGTTGTTCAATTAATTTTGGAAAAATAAAAGTTATACGTGGTCCGTTATTCTGTTTATAATTTCAAATGATCATAAAGCGGAAATTAATAAGCAGCATTCGGCTATGGAGGTAATGAAGTACGTATGTACTTAATAGATTATACAAGTGACATTTACCGTTAAAAAGATAAATGGGTGAGTAGGTGAATGGGCGGATTGATGGAAAGATTGATAGATGGGTGGGTGTGTAATGTGTGGATAAAGGGATAAAGAGATAAAGTGACTGATAAATGAATGACCGGACGGACATGTGGGTATGCGCTCGGGCAAACAGGAAGGAAGGCGAGCTAAAATACAGCAGGCAGACCAAATGCATTATTTGCAATAGTTAGCACAAAAAGAATTTAAATTATAAAGAGAAGGACCGGCTTCTTATATTATACTATTTGAAAGATGTGTTCGTTACTTTAAGCCAGAAGGAAACGGACACTATGAAACAATAGGTGGTTCACTGATAAGGTATTGCTTAAAATTACGTGTTGATATCCGGGGCGGATCTAGACAATGTTAGTAGGGTTGGTGTGGGGGCATGAATCAAGATCCATTCAACATAATCGCAGTAAATACTAGATATATATATACACGGTAAGGGACCTAAGCAGTCAACAGACAAAATTTATTTAATATTACTTAGTAGCTTAGTATTTTTTAAGCTTACATGCATGTATTTTCACAACTCTACTCTTTTACCTGATTGATGGAGCATGCATCCCCCACCCTCCATCCATTCTATGTTGATATCTAAGATTTGTGTGTAGGGGAGGGGGGAGTTGCTTTGTAACACTACCAACATGCTTTTATTGAGCTAAAATCTTATCTCTGCACATGGGGCATGGTGAGCTATTTTTAGCACCAATAACCTGACGTTTGGAACCCCTTTGAAACAATCACAGGATAAAGAGTAACAAAAGTATCCTGATCTTTCTATTTAAACGTGGTGTCAAAGAACAATTTACTCGGACATAAACGACTGTCAATGGAATATATAGTTTTCTAACCGATTCAAAATCTATCTTAGCGGAAATCTCTACTGCGTCGAAAGGTTACAAAATGAAGAAAATTTAGATTTATTATAACATGGCGTATATTCTTATTATTGTTATTTTGATTTTGTTTCCATAGCAACGACACAATTATGATCACGTGATGCAGAGGATTCCTCTGGTCGAGCAGTCTAAGTCACCGGCGTGGCTTCGAGTCCCGCTACAAGCGAGAATTTTCAATTTAGGGCGAGAAATTACGTGGTATAAAATTGGTTCCACTCAGACATTTGTCAAGATTCGTCCTCCAACAATACTAGCTGAATGTCACTAATATGGACATTGTTGTTTCAGTAAGACGTATAAACAAAATACAAAAAAACAACAAATATGGCGTGCATTGTGTGATCGATTTTTATGTCCCGCGTTTTAAACATCTACTGTGGAAACTATTGAAATAAAATAAATACAGGTTTTCGTCTTAATAAAAGACAATTTATAATAATTATTGCCACATATTTTAATTAGGTTCACGTTTGCCTCACCCCATCACATTATTACCAGGGGGAGGAATTCCAGACCAACTTTCATAATCCTACGCAGAGTTATCGTTCGTTATTAACAAAGATTGTCCTGCAACAGGCTCACGGACATATTGCAATGTCAAGACGTAACTAGAATAAGGATTATAAAAATAATGTTTGTTATGTTTTGAAGGTGCGTGTATGTTATGCACATAGTGTTTAAAGTTATTCTGTTTTGGTCTGAAAACTTACGATTACTTAAGATAGCCACAACTTTTGGGTTCGAGCAACTGTTTAAATATTGTTTTGCTATTCTGTCGCGACTACCTTAGAAAGTTGCATCAGTTTGGTTTAGTTTCGTAATATATTTCCGCGTCACAATTTTTATAACTAAAGTGACATCACTTTCTGGTATAGGAAGACCCCAGTCAGGGTAGAACCACCGGCGTACAGTAGTTGGATCTGTAATCGGAAAGAAAACCCATACCAATCCATAACTATTTTAGCAATGCTGACAGGCAAAATTCATTGATTGGAAGTAAATCCTATTATCAATAAGTAATCGAATGTATGCTGTTAGTCTGCTATATTAAATGAAGCCAACTAGTTCTTTTCCGTTCTATATTTCGAGACGCACAAATGTGCGAAATTACTGTGACGTCACCTATTGAAAAGGGCTAGGGAATAAATATTAGTTCCAAAATGTCGTTAATGTATCACCTCCATAGCGCAGCGGTTAGCGCATCTGACTGGCAATACAGAAAGTCGTGGGTTCGAATCCCACCAGCGCCACTTGTGGGTGCTGTCTGTTGACTGAACCAAAGGTAAGTGGTGTGGGTGCGAATGTGGAGTGGGGTGGGTGTGAGGGTGTGAGATTGTGGGTGGGTGTGCGAATGTGGTGTGAGATTGGGGTGTGTTAGAGTGGTGTGAGGGTGTGACAGTGGGGTGTGTGAAAGAGGGTGTGCGAATGTGGTGTGAGAGTGGGGTGTGTGAGAGTGGTGTGAGGGTGTGACAGTGGGGTATGTGAAAGAGGGTGTGAGGATGTGCGAGTGTGCGAATGTGGTGTGAGAGTGTTGTGTGAAAGAGGGTGTGAGAGTGTGGGGTGTTGAGAGTGGGTGTGTGAAAGAGGGTTTGAGAGTGTGGAAGGGTGTGCGAACGTGATGTGAGATAGTGGGTGTAATGATGTAGTGTGGATGTATAAGAGTGACTAAATGGGTGGTTGTTAATATAAGGTCGTTTAACTACATTTGGAAACAACAAGAAAGGCGAATAAAAATACCAATTTAGTTCAACTAAAAAACTAAAATTACATTGTTTTGAATTCATAAAAAAATGTTTGATATTTTAACAGATTGCCTGAACAAAGGAGAAATTTGAAAGTCTCAAAAATACCATTATGTATGCTCCACAATAAAGTTATATTTATGAAATCATCTTTGTGAAACATAATGTTTTTAACTCTCACAAATCCTACTCATACTCTAACCAAAAACCCTGAACCGACCCACACGCTCACTCCACACAACACCCGCACTCTCACCAACATCCCGACCCACACTCTCAGACTCACACCAGACTCACATCCTTTAGTCACGTGCAATCTCACACCTAGACTCAGACCAGACTAACATCACCTCGAGTCACAATTTTATAATCAGACTCGCACCCAGAATAACATCGAATCACACAGTCTCACATCCAGACCCACACCCAGACTCACAATCTCTCACCTTTAATCACACAGTCTCACATCCAGTCACACACCTAGACTCACGATTTCTAACATTTAATCACATAGTCTCACACCCAGACCCACACCCAGGCACAAAATATCTCACCTTTAATCACACAGTCTCAGACCGGACCCACACCCAGATCCACACAATATCTCACCTTTAATCACATAGTTTCTCACCCAAACCCACACCCAGACTAACAATCTATCACATTTTATCACACAGTCTCACACGGTCTTACATATGCTCGCCCTTTGCCCATGAGTCGAAAGGCGAGGGTAAACAAAACCATTTGAAGACGACAGACCCACACCCAGTCTTACCTCACATTGAGTTAGGTACGGTCTCGCACACACGCACTCACACCAGACTCACATGACTTCCCGCATGAACATTAAACAAAAGTCAACATTTTCTGGGCAAAGTTCAATTTTAACAAGTTCATCGTGTCATTTCTTGTAAGAAAAAAAAAACAAGGCATTTTCTCTAATTTGTAATTATAATAAATTTTAAAACTTAAAACAAGACGCACACTATTAAATTCAAATTTTAGACCAAGCCCAGTTTAACAGCAAAACTAACACGTGTACAAACATGCTGTTAGTTTGGGTGTTAAACTGTACTGTTTTGATGCTATTTAACATCCAAACGAGACCTATTCCCACATTCTTAATGTTTAAATAATAAAGATGTAAGTATTCAGTGCGACAAGTACCCCTATTTGCTACAATCTGCATCATTAATTATATAAAATGTATAAACCTTGCTTTTCTATATCAATGCCTAAATTTCTAGACGACTTGAGCAAATCCTCCTTATTTGTCAGCCAGTTTTCAACTCTATCACGTTTAACTAAGAGGGTAGGGCTTTATTTTCTTTATATCGTTTGTCTTGATGATTAAGATGTAGAATAAATATAAACACATGTTTATTTTTAAACAAACGTCCATTGTGTAGGTCAACTCAAAAGATATTTGAAAAGAAAGACGGGCGACATATACATAATTGAACAACAATGGAACCCATGGAAAGAAGGAATGGATAAAAGACCAATAAGGAAAGAATGAAGAAGGAAAGAGGCACAGTTAACAGGATGACTAGTCTCTTCCCACGCCACCCACTACAGAAAAAGCGGAAATTATCATAAAATCATTTCTTACATGATTTATTTTTCACTTTAAAACCACCCAACCTAAAGTAAGTTCAAATGAATGGAAGAAGAAGCTGGATATAAATAATATAGTTCCTTCCCTTGATTATCTACATCTTCCATTACGGCGTGATCCGCGCGCGTTATGTTGTAATCTGCCCAGCTACTTGTAATCTTGGTCTCTTTGCAACATTTTCATTTAAAATTTCTTATAAATATCTCATTTACTGGTACATCCTTAAAGTAAAAATGTCGAGCTCCCGTATTAAATAAATCAAATTCCCCGCCAGAAATATAGTGAAACCACTTTATAGCAATACTATCTAATTAATTTTGAAAGAGAATTAAAAATAGTAAAATACCGAAATTAGCAGAGTTATATACATATTCGGAATCTATGGCATTGTTACTTCGAATACGCTGATTACAAAATTCAAAATTCCAATTATATGGATAGGGAAAAATGATCATAAACACCTTACAAAAAATGTAAATTAAGGTTAAAGTCTAAATTTAAATCACCTACTATGGTAACGAACTCTAAGTAATTCTAAATTATGGCTGCAATGCGGGAAAGGTAAGTCAATTTTCTGTGTGTTTCTGAACGAAGGTGTGTTTAATGGGTTAAATCTTAAAAAAAAGGCAACGAAATAACGTTGTAAAAACTATTCTGGCATTAGCGCATCTCGAACTAGGGACCCTTGATAACTATGACGGTTGCCCAAACAACGCGCTATTTACACAGGTAAGTTAAAACAGGTATGTTACTTCACCTTATAATTGTGGTCGTCTGTCGGGTAACTAGAACTCGTGGTGTAATTATTGATACTGTGCAGACACGACTCTACGAATGTCCATCGGACATCCGATGTGTAGTGCGCCTATCAGTTAAAATGCCAATGTTAACAATTTAGCAAATAAAAATTTATCTAGTACAAAAATATGTCATACAATGATACAGCAATAAAGTAAAGGTAAACTGAACTCACCGCACCTTGAGCAACAATAAGAATATAAAATCACTTACAAAACACATTGAAAAGAATGTGTCATTCAAAACACAAAAACACTAGCTGCTCATATATCTTGCTTTGGACATATAGTGTGAGTTGTTTGGAAAACCGAAGTACCACATTGGTGTACACACGTGTGGACAATGCATTATAGAACATGGTTACTATACACGAATATTATCACGTGACTGAACGAGAGAAAAATGCAACCTGCCAAGTAAGAAAAAGAAAAATAGAGAAACAAGGAGAAGCATGAACGGGAAAAAATGAAAAACAAATGCAAGGTACAAGTATGTGTATAAGAATGGGAAAGGTAAAATAGCAAAGGTTGATGTGCAAAATAGGTAAGACAATAACGAAAACGAACAAGAATGGACAGAATGAATCAAGCACATGAGAATAAAACTTGTAGAAAAATACACCAGAAAGAAAGAAAGAAAACTGCCACATGGGCTCGAGAAAAAAGATGCTGTGCTAAATAGTACAGTTCACATATACATGTGGGTTGAATGTCGTCTGGCTGATTTGTGGTCTGCCAGTGGTTCTAGCCAGACATTTGTTTGTGGTGTCCTTATCAACAAATATTAACCTGACGCCGCCATAAAAGCGATATATATTTACATCTATTTAAAAATAACAGAAACTTCTTTTTTATTCGAATTGACTAACTATTGCTTTCTTTCTATCACATGTTCTAGTATTAATTGTGACCAAGAAGTTATATGTTATTGTTACATATTTTCAATTGTTCTATATATTTAAATATCGTGCATGTAAGTATCTGGCTATGTCGCAATTTTTGTTCCGTTTCAAGGTTTGTGTTTTTTTTTTCCTTTAAAAGCTTAAAAGGGAGATAACCTTGATTGCCATCTGAATTTTGCTATTCGCGTTGTTTCCCATAAAACAATAGTCTACCTTTTGATCTAAATGGATCGTTCCGACACCTTCTGTCGGATCTTGGTATAGAAAACTTGTACAAAAGAAATACTGATTACATGTAGTGTAACGTGGTATTCAGGGGCGTAGCTAGACATGATATAATGTGCACACCTGGCCGCTGGGGGTCCGGGGACAATTAAACCTTTGTTGTTACATTCATATATAGTTTGCAATTTTTAGTTATACATTGCTATCTTTTCGTGAGTATTTACAATGTCTTCAAATGTGTTCAGACATCCATCCTTGTGTTTCGTATACCAAGTATATTTAAAGGTGAGATTAAAAACTTAAATGCCGAAAAATATAAGAATATTTTAGAATATTATAGAGATGGCGCGGTTAAATCGAGTAACTAGTGATAATAGGATAATAACGACATTTACATTTGTTGTTTTAAACAGACAGATGGAAGAATAAGTGACTTTCCTGGTGTGAAAAAAGAGCAGAGGTTCCGTACAATTGAGAACGCAATCACTTAAAAATGTGGTGGCCAATATATCGTAACATCTCAATGAATAGCAATTTCATTTATCTGTATCACATCGCAATTATGTGTTTTGAAAAATCTCAATATTTCGGTTTAAGTTGCATTTTTAACAGTTTGTTAAAGCACGTGTATGAAGCACGTGTTTCGCTTCTCCTATGTAGGTTAAACTATAAGCACGTTGACTGATGTAAAAAGGTTGATTGAGAATGTAACTAATTCAGCCGTATTAGTATATCTTTTAATTGAGCAGTCAATATTGTTAAAGCTAATGTAATTTAGAAGCTTAAACCAATTAGAATTCAAATAAAGCAAAACTCTTAAACACCTATCCGCGGTAATGGACGGATCCAGTTTTTACCGGAAGTACATATTTCATTTCATAATTTGTGGGTTACGGATTGGGAATATGACTGTATGTGCCTTCTACGAAGCAGAACCTTCTCACAAGTTGCAAAGTTTACTTATTTCTGTGTCTTTCTGATGGACAATAAATAGCTCTTTTTACCTGTGGATGGTTATAGGGGCCAATCATAACTGGGTCATTGTGGAATGGGTTTCCAGATTTTTTCGATTTACTAAAATATAGAAGAAACTTATTTTGTGGCGTATAACCTTCCAGAAGAGCCATTTAGATCATGACTTTTTCTGTGTAACAACTGAGATGGTATTCAAAATCGTGTTAGTTTAGATTACAGTATAAGTTTATGTCGAATTTATGCCTAGATTCCCCGAAACATGCACTATATATTGTTAGATGTATTTTATATCGGCGAACTTTCGGATACCACCTCTAAAAGCATTTTAAATGTTAATTTATTTATCCAATCTTACTGATTATACATACAATATTCACATGCATGTTAACATATACCTTGAGTGCAAGTTGTATGGTATCTTCAAATTAAGATTTTAGCTGAAAAAAGGTCCATGGATAAACATCGAGGAAAGATTATATTGATATGCGAGAAGGACCCCGCCACCCCCACCCCCATTTTTACTGATTTCGGTCAAAAAGGCATAAAATATGTCATCTTCCTTTTTGGAATTATAACACCCTTTAAAGAAATATAGTTTTGAAGGAGTTTGAAGCCATTATTGGTGCTTAATGACCATACAGTTATTTTACTGTCCAAATGTAGAAGGGAGATAACAATAACGTCGATATATTGCCATTCGGGTTGTTCCTTGACAGGTACTTTTTTTTCCTTTTAGTCTAACGGATAACGCGACAATAATAACGATTGTTTTTTCTGTTTTTACGGTCATAAATGGTTTACGATAGTTGATTGTACATAGTTATTTTTTCGTGCTTATAGACAACGCCTTTAAATGTCGATCTTTGTTTTCTCTTTCCCCCTCTCTCTCTCTCTTTCTCTCTCTCTTTCTCTATTTCTTTCTCTCTCTCTATTCTCTCTCTATCTCAATCTCTCTCTTTCTAAAAGTAAAATATGCAAGGTGATCCGAATGTGTATAGAATTACAGTACGTCAGGCAAGCGCAAATAATGAAAGAAAGAAAGAAAGAAAGAAAGAAAGAAAGAAAGAAAGAAAGAAAGAAAGAAAGAGACGAACGAACGAGGACAGAGACAAACACAAATGGCGATTTGTTAATACGCTTAAACAAAATGGATAGTTGAAAAATAAAGAATATTTAATTTCATTTGATCTCCTTAAACGTCATTTCTATTAAATTCAAACTCTAGTTTTAACATAGTTGATGTTATTAATAATTGCAGTGATTACAAATTCTACTGACATACAGTACTAACATTATAGTGTTTTAATTTAAAATATATTTTAAACAGTATAGCAAAACATGAAAGAGCAGTAAATAGCTGAGTGTTTAAGGCAACATGTATCCATATGTTTTCATGTTTTACTTCTATATGAGATTATTGCTGATAAAAGAATGTAATATCAGGTCAAATGTTGCTCCAATAAATTGTCAATTTAGCCATGTTATAGACTATCATATAAGATTTCTTAACAAAAGAAATCCTGATAATTATCAAGCAGACATTTTTCGTTGCTGTAGGGAATAGAGTTTCAAATTAAACATTAAATCGAGGTAATTGAATAGCCCAGTGTAATGACATAACATTGTATCAAAAAGAGAAGCGATTTATAACTTAAAGGTGATATCCGACTATTTGGACCAAAAATATTGTCATTAAACATCATAATAAACTATTGTTACCTGAACAATTCTCGCAAAATGATGTTTATTGATCTCCTACACCTGTCTGAAAATTGAACCGTAACGCCACAGTCGTTATTACAAACATGTATTTCCTATCTGAGCCACGCTGCACAGTGAGCTATTTTTAAACTAAGAAAACCACGTGACCACTTAAGTTTTAACTCGTCCACGTCATCCGCTGTGACGTCGATGCCTGTTTAGCAAGAATCCTTATTGTTCTTATTTATAGATTTAAAAGGAACGAACAATTTACGTGCTGATTAACGAGTTTTACTGGCCATAAATTGGGACACAGTTGAAAATCTCAAAGCTTAGACAAATGTATGATTTTTACTGCAGTAATCATGCACAAAAACTATCAAACAGAGGTCAGGTATTGTTACATATATTATAAAAAGACAAACTGTTGGATACCACCTTCAAAAGACGTCTAATGTGAAGCTATCGAGTCTACATATTGAAAAATAATTTATTTTTATATATTTTATCCACAATTATCTTCTGAATCGAAAACAACCAACGCCCTCCTGATGTTATTGACATACAAAATACCTTATAACTTGAAAATTAGTTATAACAAACAAGAGATGCGTGAATAAGCGTACAGCTTTAATAAGGGCGATTAATTTATAAATAACAGTTCCTCTCGCTATCCCTAATCATTCTTTTTACAACATGTAGTTCTCGTTTTCTTTTATCTCTCTCTATCTAAGTATCGCTTTATCTCTCTCTCTCTCTCTCTCTCTCTCTCTCTCTCTCTCTTTCTCTCTCTCTCTCTCTCTGTTCCATTTACTAGTTCTCTATTTCTCTTTCAATCTATGTATCTCCACCCTCTCTCTCTCTCTCTCTCTCTCTCTCTCTCTCTCTCTCTCTCTCTCTCTCTCTCTCTCTCTCTCTCTCTCTCTCTCTCTCTCTTTCTCTCTCTACATCTCTCTCTTCCTTTCTTTCTTGGTTAAATCTTCCGAAATTACCATACACTTTTCATATTGGTATTATTTATGGAACGGATAACGAAAAGAACGAATTCACGATTGGCTTCTAATTATTCATAGAAGTCAATTTGTAAAGTTATGTTCGTGTGATCAGCGAAATAAACATTTCCATATATAATTTAAGACCACTGAGGACGACATTCTTTACGTTTGCCTCACCCAATCACATTGTTACCAGGGGAAGGAATTCCAGACCAATTCTCATCCTCCTACGCAGAGTTATCGTTCGTTATTTACAAAGCTTGCCCTGCAACAGCCTCACGGACACATTGCAATGTCAGGGCGCAACTAAAATAAGGATAATAAAAATAATGTTTGTTATGTTTTTAAGGTGCGTGTATGTTATGCACATAGTGTTTAAACTTATTCTGTTTTGGTCTGCAAACTTCCGATTCCAATTTAGCCATAACTTTTGGATTCAAGAGACTGCTAAAATATTTTTTGCTATTCCGTCGCGACTCTCTCAGAAAGTTGCATCAGTTTGCTCTGGTTTTGTAATATATTGCAGGGTCACAATTTTTATATTTAGAGTGACACAACTTTCTCCTGGAGGAAGACCCCAGTCTGTGTAGAACCACCGGCGTATGGTATTGGGATCTGTTATCGGGGGAAAAAAAACCCATACCAATTCATGACTATTTTAGCAATGCTGACAGGCAAAAGTCATTGATTAGAATCACTGCTTAGAACAGAATCCTGTTATCAGTAAGTAATCGAACGTATACTGCTAGTCTGCTATAGTAAATGAAGCCAACAAGTTCTATTCCATTGTATAATGCGAGACGCACAAAGGTGCGAAATTACTGTGACGTCACCTATTGAAAAGGGCTAGGGATTAAATATTAGTTCCAAATTGTCGTTGATGTATCACCTCCATAGCGCAGTGGTTAGCGCATCTGACTGACGATACAGAAAGTCGTTGGTTCGAATCCCACCAGCCCCACAGTGTGTTCTGTCCGTTGACTAAACGAAAGGTAAGTGTGAGGTAAGATGTGTGTGAGTTTATGGGTGACAGAGTGTGGTGTGATACAGTGGGTGTGAGGGTGTGGTGTATGAGAGTGAGTATGAGAGTGTGGGTAGGTGAGAGAGTTTGGTGTGTGGGAGAGTGTAGGTGGGTGTGCTAGTGAGGGTATAAGGGTGTGTGTAGGTGTAAGAGCATAGGTGTGGAGTGTGGGTGTGAACGTGCGAGTGTTTGAGTGTGGTGTGAGTAGGTGTGGAAGTTTGTGAGTGGGTTGTTGTAAATATAAGGGCATTTTTCTACATTTTGAAACAACAATAAAAGCGAATAAAAGACAACCGCATTCTCACCAACATCCCCACCCATATTCTCACTACACATCCCCACCCACACTTCACACTCTTACTCCACATACCACAAGCACTCTCACCAACATCCCGACCCACACGCTCACTCCAAATCCCACACGCACTCCCACCAACATCCTCACCCACACTCTCACTCCACATACCACAAGCACTCTCACCAACATCCCGACCCACACGCTCACTCCAAATCCCACACCCACTCCCACCAACATCCCCACCCACAGTACAAACAAAGTAATTTTCAAGGGGGAAAGGCCTGAGCAAGCTACCCCATATTCTGTGTATGGAGCTTCACCCACTTTGACACTCCCCTCCAACCACACCGATTTTCACTCTCATACTCACACCCACTTTCACACTCACACCATCACCGACTTTCACACCCGCATTCACACTCCAAACACCCACTTTCACACTCTTACACAATTTCGCACTCCCAGCACACCCACTTTCACTCACACCCACTTAGACGCTCACAACCCACACTCACACCCACATTCACACTCCAAACACCCACTTTCACACTCACACACAATTTCGCACTCTCACACACACCCACTTTCACACTCATACTCGCTTTCACACCCACTTTCACTCACACCCACTTTCACGCTCACAACCCACACTCACACCCATATTCACACTCCACTAAGATTTTTCATCATATCAAAATTTTAAAAGGCAATAAATTGTAACAGATATCTGGGTTTAAGTTTCTCTCCTATGAGATAATCTCCAATGCGTATTGGATATCGTTGAGATTGCTTTATTCAGCAATTATTGATATAACTATTTATTTTGTCGTAACCAAAATGTTTAATTTGCGTCATTTTAATGTCTAAATTTTGCTTTATCCCTCGTGCAATTATCGCAAACCTTTGTTAATAATACTGTTGTGGTCTAGGGCTGACGGCCTATTTACTTTAAAGTCAGTGACCAGTAAGCTAATTAAACTTGAATTGCTCTTTTGCCCTTGGTAGCGACGCGCCCACGCCGGAACTGGTTTTGTACTCAAACTATCGGATACCCCCTTTTAACATATTGTGTATGTATATATAGGTAAGCCTCCTCAAAGTTAGCCACATAAAATTCTCAAATTTTCTAAGAATATGTTAGGTGAGGCAACTTGAGCAGTTACCATTGATCTAAAGGTGCGTTTGAGCAATAACTTTATGATAGTGTTTGCTTATACTATAAACAGTCGCAGATAAATCATTGGTTTATTATATTTTATATTAGGATTTCGTTACGTATTACGCGTCTCATTACTGCCGTGTTGCTGCGTAGATTTGAATGATGTTCTAGAGTTGTTGTTTTCCTTATGGTAGAAATATGTGCTTAAAAAACAACAAGCAAACAAAAAACCTAAAGAAAGGAAAGAAAAGACAAAAAAGAAACAAAAACGTCACTACATTATTTATTATTTAGCCCAAATTATAGGTCATCTCTTGGACTATTTTTGCAAAGTTATAGTTTCTTGCCTGCTTATGAATTGTCAAGATAAGGAAGCACATATTGTATTTATTTTAAACATAATATTACATCTATTGTTATATCATTTGTAAATAATATTCGACGTTATCAGTTAGTAACAACCAATGCAGATTGTATCAGTTACTACATTGATTCTAGATTTTTTCATTACACTGTCTTTTAGAAAAATCTGCAGGAATCCTAAGGTAAGAGGTCCTTAACCCTGTATAATTACAGTCGATCCCATAGCGGTAAATTTTGGGTTTTCTTAGATGTGTAATGTCTCTATCCGTTTGCGCTTACCAAATATCAAATCAGAAAATCAACAATCATGTATTTAGAGTTAAAGTCTTTTTCAAACAACATTTTGACAAGACTGTTTCCTACTGAAATGAACAGCTGGGAATATTTCCATTGAGGTTGTGGTTGCATGATGGTGTCAGGTGTATGGCAATTGTTTCAAGACATTTTATCAAACATAAATAATTATATATCACCTTTCATGCATGTCAAGCACGATATTCATATATCAAACGCGAAGTCATCACGTACACTACACATATTCAAATAAGACTTGTTATACTTTGGCATCCGTCTTTCGGAGCATAAACTGGGCTATGTATCGAACCACAGACATATGGAAGTATAGACTTCCCCTAAATGATCTTGGTGCTTGAATAAAGTGCTCTCTAGTCAATCTTGAAGATGACTTCACTGAGCCCATAATTTCCTTTGGATGGTGGCATGCATTGCACTAGTTTACATAACTGTGAAGTGTCTTCACAACAATCTTACCAAGCACACGAAGGCATAACGTCAGTTTAACCACACATTATATAGGTCAAGGGCAGGCCAGTGCTTCACATTGATCTTGTTTACATTGCAAGGGGTTACATTGTTTACATTGCAAGGGGTTACATTGTTTACATTGCAAGGGGTTACATTGTTTACATTGCAAGGGGCGTGTCAATTCGACAAATCACATTACATGTCTGATTAAAAACTTTCTCGTCAAATGTGATGGAACAATCAATACCTTCGCTACCTCAGTAAAGTTTTAGTGTATTTAAATGAATACTCGACGTCATCCATTTTGCGAAAAATCGTTGATAAGAACGTATGACAAGGTCCTATGAGTATTGCAAATATATTGAAATTTGAAAAGGCACAGGACAAAAGTATTTAGTATACATACAAGTCAAATATAAAAGTAACAACAAAACTGTGAGGAGACTTTATATGAAATAGAGAAAAGCCAACAGTTAATAGTGTCATCATGCATTTATTTAAAAATCAAAACTTCATCATTTCTTTCCAAACATTTCGTTTGATCTTTCCTATATTACCTATGGTAATAGGATTATTACTTCGTCAAGCCACAAACGAGACTGACTAGGAAAATAAGAAAAGACATAACACAAAAAAGAAAAAACAGCAGTTACGACTGAAGGTCAGTCGGAAAAAAAAAACTAAAAATGTTGACATTTTCCTTGTCAACATTATTTGGAGCAATTAATAACCTAGCCCTCTTATTTTATATGTTTTTATGTTGGCCGACTTACCGTTACATGAAAATCAAATACATTAATAAAGGGGTTGATTTTATCGTCTTACCTAGTATTTTTCGTGACAAAATAAAATGCCCAATTACTTCGAAAACAAAGAAAACCAAATGATTTGTTACAAATACAAAAAGAAAATCCATTAGAGGTCTTATCTTTAAATACAACCAAAATGTAGCAGACTTTAACATGAATGGTCCTTCTCAAGATTCTTGTAACTGTTCAACTTCACCTTTCTGATATTTACATTCTGCCTATATCATTACTTGGGTTTTAAACATGTTTGATGACTATAAATTAGGAAAATTACACTTCAAGGGTCTGAACTATCGTCTGCCAGATGCCAGGTGAAAGAAATAGCAGATGCAATTATTCTGTTTGCCGATCGCTGGTGTAAGAGAGAAAAAAACGGATACAGTAGCATTCAGTATTTAGAAGAAAGTCATTTAATTCATGCTACTATTGTTACATTTATTTCCTTTGATGGACATTTGCCTTTGACTTTGACAATTTCCATCTTCATATGAACAGGATGCTACAACCATTTACGCTTCTCTGGTCATTTTTTTTATTCAAAAAGTTAATTTCATTTACTATCAACAATTTTGTGTAGGTCTTCTAATCGAAATAACACCTATATCTCTTCTAAACACTATGTGGACATTATTTTTCAATGACGTCACTACTTTCGTCATAACTTACCAAACAAAACGTCAGCGCTTGGACATTTATTCAAATTATTTCTTTTCATTGCTTGTTCTTGAGAAACCCATCAGGAAGTGCGGGGTTAGAGCTCTGTAAAAACGGTTTAAGCACCCCAGTCGGTCGATCGTTCCAAGGCAGGTATTGTCGAGTTTGCTTTTTTTATTAAATGACTCATCACAGATTTGTTCTCACTTTTACATTTGGCTTAGCATATGAATACCTAAGGTCCCGTGCCTTTTTAATTTTTTATTTATGTTGCAGTGCTCATAGGACTTTGTCGTACATATTCTCATTAAGATAGTAGAATAAAATAATAAAAATCGCGTTAAATTCTACCTCTCCCATCCTTCTAGTTTACCTAAGAAAGCTTTTTATAACTTAAAACACCTAAAACAGTCCTTTCAGAATATCAACGATAAATTTATATTTTTACCTGCGGACAAAGCTTAAAACAATATATTCTTTGTCGGACGACTATACTCCAAAATCGTACTGAGTGCTGAGTTATCCACCACCAGTTCTTTCACTAGCACCAACGCTGAATTTCAGACAGTCATTGACAAACATAAATATATATTGCATAAATTCAATATCAAGATCTAGACAAAGCAAGAAAAAACGTTCTTCACTTTACTGGATTCCTAAGCTTCACAAAACACTATATAAGTCACAACTCATAGCTAATGCCAGCTCTAGCACCACCAATCACATATCTAAACTACTAACTTTTTGCCTTATAGGACTACTCGCGAAAGAGTAAACATTTAAGACCTATACTGCGCACACAGCCAAGCTTATCGAAGCAGTTGTGTATATCTGATTTTTTGAAAATAGTTCTGTTGTCATTTATTATCTTCTAGTCGTACGTATTGAAACAATTCATGAAAGAATACACGATGTTCAAAGGAACCATTCTACTTTTTTGGATACAGGAATATCTACCGAAATATCTTAAATTAACATTGTAGCAAGTATATAACAACAAAATATGTTTAATCTTAATTAATTTCAGATAACTAAAATACTGTTGGCGGGACGATTAATCCAATAAACAAACAAACAAATCGAACATGTAACACGTGTGTGCTTTTTTACAGTAAAAATGACACCTGATTTGTGTGACATATTTGTTTGTTTATCATCATCATCATCATCATCATCATCCTCATCATCATCATCATCATCATCATCATCAACATAATCATTATTATCAGCATCATCATCACTACCAACACCACCATCAAAATCATTGCAATCAACGTATTTCTGCATCACCATCATCAACAACATTGAATTCAAGAATAAGACAACAATTATAATGACGAGCAGCATTATGACCACAATTATAATCGCGACCATTATGACTGTCATCTACATAATATCGCTCATCATTATTATTATAATGAGCATCATTGTTGGTGTCATTACCGTCATTACGACCAGTCTCATGATCATTATCATTATGTCAGTCATAAAATCTTTGCGGCATATAAGATTATCAATAATGCGGTTTGAAAACTTCGCTTCTCGTTCAAAAGTGATGACAGATGTTATGTATTCTTTGCCGCATTTGTTTTTCTGTATACACTTTATGTTTGTGCTATATTTATTTTGGTGCGCACATACAAACCCTAAGCCACACTAATACATCACATTTTATGTATTATATTTGTTTGATGCGCGTGTCATTTTCCACCGAATATATCACACATATGATAAATTCGGTCCAACTTTTCACGTTGGTCACTTATATGTTCGTATTACTCCATGTTGACAATGTATACAGCGAAACGCCACATCGCTAATTTATACGGCCATCTATCTCACCCTCGATCACTTAAACTCCATGTCGGCCTAATATCTCCATGTCGGTAAGTTATACGGCCTTAAAACTATATGTCGGTAATTTATACGACCTTAAATCATATATAATATCTTTAAAGAACCCGATTATTAAACATTACACCTTCTTACAGAAATCCTGAAAATAACAATGACAAATAATTAAGACGCCCCCATGTCTGGGAGTTGAAATCAAAGTCCCCGATAGCTATGTTAGGAAATTATTGTGTGTGACCCCGTTTTGGTTGGGGAAAGTACACACGAATGTCTGGCCAGAATTCTATAGTCAAATTAAATCGTTTAAAGAGATTTTAAAGAAATGGATTTTTAAGGAAATATATATTTGCTTTAAAAAGTCCGTTTCTATAAAATCACTTATCATGCTGGTGCTATAGTGAACTTCTCTCGTACAACCAAAGTCCCCAACTGCTTTGAAGGAATAAGCGTGCGGGTGTCCCCGTGTAGTTAGAAATATATACATTACTGTGTGTCCCCTGTTCTACTGTAAAAAACACATTGTTTCAAATTAGGAATTTTAAAGGAAAAATCATGTCTCGTCTTTTAATTTTATCACTTTTTACATTGACTCTGTATCCCCTTGTCTAGTGGTAGTACGAATTTTAATACCTGTGGAAATTTCCATCGGACCCTTTTCTTATTTTTCTGTTAATTATCATAACAATGTAATGTATGCAGTGTGGCGAGCGTAAAGAAGTCTCCCCGTGCATTTATGTTGTAATCTAATCCATCCTTTCAGGTTATTACGAATATTTTTCGTTGACATAGCCTCGACCTTGGTTCATTTTACTTGAATAATACCATTCCTGAAAAGGCTACCACAACGTTGGAAGTACCTTTTTTATTATTTTCCTTTTAAACGCCCGTGTATACAAATCCGGACAAAATAAAAACCGGCAAAGAAATAACAGAATAAATGATGGACAGGCGTGTTTCTGAAAATGATATTCAAATGATGATAATATATTCCGTTTACAAGCAGTTCCGTTTTCTTGAAATGCATCAATATTTCCACACTGACTTTACGGAAAGGTCAACATTATAAATCAACAAGCACATAGCCTAACTTTAAAAACAAAGATCTATCGCTACTCGTTTTCCAGCGCACGTCTGCTGCAACACCAACCAACCCTAAACTCTATTAGGTCGGTTCATTCCTTCCTTCATTAATTCATTCCAGTCATTCATAAATGATATTGTCTTTTTCTTCGTTGAAATAATGTGAACTTTTAGAACAAGATTCATCTGTCCACCATTTTACTTTGCAATAACAGCAACAATCATCATCATTTATATTTAAAAGGTTATAAATGGAAAATCATCATTTTTTTCTTTATACGAACTACTTCTTGATGCGCCGTTGTTGCGTCGTTGTTCGGTGCAGAAAGTAAACACAGCATGATTCTTATATGCCTATATAGCTATATCTTGACTGTATATTGGCGCTATTTGTATATAAGTTTAAGCCATCCTAGAAGATTTTGACCAGAATGAAGCGCC
Source organism: Sinonovacula constricta (assembly GCA_007844125.1). Classification (NCBI taxonomy): domain Eukaryota; kingdom Metazoa; phylum Mollusca; class Bivalvia; order Cardiida; family Solecurtidae; genus Sinonovacula; species Sinonovacula constricta. Next base: position 38,106,052 of record CM017561.1, read on the forward strand.
ATTGTGTAATAAGTGGTTCTTTATACATCAGAATAGACTTGTCTATTTATTAAGTGAATGTGTTGCAACGTAACATATAAGAATAATGTGTTTGCAAGACGTAATGCTTGAATACGGAGACTATATTGCTAGTCAGCTGCAGTCATTAAATAATGTAAACTTTTCTCTGCGGGTCCTAGGTGCAAGACCCGTTCGGCCGTTGGGGATACAGACCACAAACTCTTATACAGATCAGTTCGCTTTGTTCATGCTTGTTTGTGTGCATGAACACACTTGATATTTGGATATTGACGCCTGCAAGTGCTTAAATAGACAAAGAAAATACAGGCTTCCTTTTATTTTTCATATGTATGTATAAAGGCATTGTTCATATTTCCTGGCTGCATTCCATTTTTTTAATGTATCTTCACTTCTTTTTGTCAGTTTAATAATATGTATTACTTCCAATTACTAAACCGCATTATCAACGGCTTTGTGACCGTTAGTGCCTGAAAAAAATGCACATTTATTTGTGATTGAACATTTTTGTATGTATTTAATGTATTTCCCATTGTTTTTCTTCACATTGTATGTACATTGTCGTATCTCCAGACATGGGCGAAATAAACATTGATTGATTATTTATTGATTTATTGATCGATCGATCGATTGATTGATTGATTGATAAAAACTGTGTTTATTGGAGTCCAACCGTCATTCTCTAAACCTAATTGCCTCAGCAGTCTTGCGCGTAAAAGTATCTTCATTTACTCTATAAAACTACATAAATAGTGTCTTGTTACTAAATGTTTTGTATTCTATTTCATAAAAACGGAAGGTATACGGGCTTTCACTTAAAAACAAACACAAAAATATCGAACTATCTTTCATTATTTTAAGACTTGACGAACATGTATATGTTTATGTATGTAAGAAAAAGCTATCTGAAATAAAATACATTTTAAGGATTTTATGAGGTCGTTTTGGTATAATAAAATTTTCATTATAAATTTGAAAATTCATTTTTCCGTTAGTGGTTTTTAAAAATATTTGTCATTTTTACATTTTATACTTTCTAGAAATGATACAAATTATATGAATAAAATTTATGAGAAAGGTTTGATCAACAGCTCTGTGTCCACGATCATGTGTGCTTGGAATTTGTTTGAGTCTTCTCCATAGAATGATTGAGAACATGAGTTCCGCTCTGAGCTTTCTTCTTCACTTGGCATATTCAAAGACGTGACATACGTTACAGTGACAGCCACATCTGACCCCATCACACGGTCCGCTCTTGTCGAAACAATCGCTTGTTTCGTAACATGAAAACACGTGCAGGTTCGACACTAAAAAGAAAGAATGTGTTACACAAAATGAATCACTGGATATGAATGTACAGCATCTTTGGACTGGAATAGAAATGCACTTAAGACAAAACATATCCCAGAAAATTTAAATTGTTTCAAGGAGAACAAGATGTAAGAATATGGAATTAACTTACGAACACACTTCCCGCCAATCGCGTTATCTCCACGTGAGTTTAGGTAACCAAGGTCAACATTACACCCACATGTTGGTGATCCCCGGTTTGGTCTGATACATCCGCACGTTGTACCATTACACTGGTGCCCGTCGTAGCACTCAGCGTCGTTTACACATCGGGAACCAAGATTAGTACCTTACAGGATAAGAAATAAGTTAATAATAAGAGTTTGCTTTGTTTTTTATTTGGTGTATCATAATGGTCATGTAAATGCAGTTAAAGGTTTCTTGAACTTCACTTTGCAAATTTTGTTATAAGACCTTTTGAGATTGTTATAACTTTACGTACTTTATAATTGTTATCTATCTACTATAGATAGTTAAGTGGACGTTATTATCCATGCATCGAAAGAAAGAAATTATGTAAAGTCAGGTGGCATTGTTATCCATATAAGAGACAGGTGCATTTATAATTTGTCAGTTATCACATGTGTACACGTTCCTTGGAAGTTATTATATCCATGTAATATCTTCATTTATTCACCAATTTGTGAATAACAATACCTCTCGAACACTCTCCACCGTAGTAAGGTCCGTTGGAATCGAGGTAAGGATGTAAGCAGGTACACACATTACAGTCGTTACACCCGCAACGTTTACCGTCACAAATCCCTTGAACATCATGGCAGGTGGAGTCGCCAGAACATTTGCCCCCAAGGTTGGAGTCTGTTACGGTGACATGTACGAGAATAGAAAAGAAATAATATTAGAGAAGATACTAAAGTTTGCTCTGTAATTGATTAAAATGCGTTTTAACCTATCAAAATCGTTTTCATATTCCTATTAAGAAATATACGATTTTAATTGTTGACAGCTTCCTTATATGCAACAATATATACATAGCAAGAAAGTATGCATAAAGTGTCAAGTATTACCAATGCTCATAAAGTGTCTAGTATAACCAATGCTACATTAATGTAACTATTTGGGCAGAGATGTGTTTTCTTTATCGCTTTACATGTGTGCTTTACAAATTAATCACTTTATTTATTAATTTATAAACATTTTAGTTTAAATAAAATGGTTCTATATATCAGTATTTGTAGCATACCTGGGTAATGTTAGCATAGGTTTTTTTATATATATTTAAATACATGTAAGATCTTATCTACATAAGCATAAAACAGTTTTTTAAATTCCCAATTAGCGTATTTGACATCTTAATGTTTTATAAAAACAACTGACATCTTTTTAGGAAAGTGACGTACAACACCGAAAATAACATCGTTTTTTACAAAATATTTGCGTCTTTTCTTTAAATCTGATTGGCTCATCCCGAGTAAGCGACTGCGTTTTATTTCTCAATGAAAATTTGCTATATCCTATTAACATTCATGACCGAACAAATTTTGTTAACTTTGCTATGAAAGCACGCATCATGGTTTAAATTTAAACTTCTAAGGAGAAATGAAATTAAGTTTACAAAATGCTTGAATAAGTGTCAACTTGAATAATATGTTGATAATTTTCTGTGTATTTTTTTTTTCTAATTTATTGAAAAATTCTAATTACTTTACATTTTGTTTTACACATATTCGGCGCTGAATCCTGTTTGTAAACAATTAATAAAATAAAGCTGTCAATGTAAAAGATAGAATATCAAGCACAATGAGAGACAGGTGTCAGATATGGACATTTTGTGCCACAATGAGAGACAGGTGTCAGATATGGACATTTTGAGCCACAATAAGAGACAGGTGTCAGATATGGACATTTTGAGCCACAATGAGAGACAGGTGTCAGATATGGACATTTTGGGCCACAATGAGAGACAGGTGTCAGATATGGACATTTTGAGCCACAATGAGAGACAGGTGTCAGATATGGACATTTTGAGCCACAATGAGAGACAGGTGTCAGATATGGACATTTTGGGCCACAATGAGAGACGAGTGTTAGTTATGGACATTTTGTACCACAATGAGAGAAAGGTGTCAGATATGGACATTTTGAGCCACAATGAGAGACAGTTGTCAGATATGGACATTTTGTGCCACATTGAGAGACAGGTGTCAGATATGGACATTTTGTGCCACAATGAAAGACAGATGTCAGATATGGACATTTTGTGCCACAATGAGAGACAGGTGTCAGATATGGACATTTTGAGCCACAATGAGAGACAGGTGTCAGATATGGACATTTTGTGCCACAATGAAAGACAGGTGTCAGATATGGACATTTTGAGCCACAATGAGAGACAGGTGTCAGATATGGACATTTTGAGCCACAATGAGAGACAGGTGTCAGATATGGACATTTTGAGCCACAATGAGAGACAGGTGTCAGATATGGACATTTTGAGCCACAATGAGAGACAGGTGTCTGATATGGACATTTTGTGCCACAATGAAAGACAGGTGTCAGATATGGACATTTTGAGCCACAATGAGAGACAGGTGTCAGATATGGACATTTTGGGCCACAATGAGAGACAGGTGTCAGATATGGACATTTTGAGCCACAATAAGAGACAGGTGTCAGATATGGACATTTTGGGCCACAATGAGAGACAGGTGTCAGATATGGACATTTTGTGCCACAATGAGAGACAGGTGTCAGATATGGACATTTTGTACCACAATGAGAGACAGGTGTCAGATATGGACATTTTGGGCCACAATGAGAGACAGGTGTCAGATATGGACATTTTGTACCACAATGAGAGACAGGTGTCAGATATGGACATTTTGAGCCACAATGAGAGACAGGTGTCAGATATGGACATTTTGTGCCACAATGAGAGACAGGTGTCAGATATGGACATTTTGGGCCACAATGAGAGACAGGTGTCAGATATGGACATTTTGAGCCACAATGAGAGACAGGTGTCAGATATGGACATTTTGTGCCACAATGAGAGACAGGTGTCAGATATGGACATTTTGAGCCACAATGAGAGACAGGTGTCAGATATGGACATTTTGAGCCACAATGAGAGACAGGTGTCAGATATGGACATTTTGTGCCACAATGAGAGACAGGTGTCAGATATGGACATTTTGGGCCACATTGAGAGACAGGTGTCAGATATGGACATTTTAAGCCACGGACTACAATCCACAACATTTACTTATTTGTTTCCGTGTTACATGTTGTACGTTTTCGGTTTAAGAAATAATTCAATTACATTGCACACACAATCACAACATTTACCTAACAAACAAACCATAAAAGCGATGGAAAAGTATGAAAACATATCGAAGATATATACATAACGTTACTGTTCCTATTAAGTACTTAAAAGCTACTGAAACAATATAACATAGCTTTTTTACAATCAAATGAATGCGGTTTTATAGATTCTAAGTTGTCCCACGCGTTATGCGTGGTGGAGAGATTGGTGGAAATACATACAGGTAAATAGGAAAATTTCCTATCAAAATTTCCGCAGATATTTAAATCTAAACTACCTCTAGACAAAGGCAAAAAGGATTAATGTAAATGTGACAAAAACACAGAGACGAGGCATAACACACAAAAAGAAAAACCAGCAGGTACCGCCTTAGAGCGGCCAGTCGGCGAAAGGACCGACTGGATTGTGGAGCGCTCCAATTTCGCACTTCCTGAAGGTTTTTCTTTCAAACAATGTAAATAAAAATATCCCGTCAAAGTGAAACAACTAACCGTAAGCACCTGCACCGGGAATTAAAACAGATACAATTAACTTATATACATACATAATATCTAGTAATAAACTATCAACATATGTACAGTATGTACAGTAGATAAAAGTCTCGGCAACCTAAAAATTCCAAATAAGAGAGTAGTTTGAAATAAAACACAGCCCAAGCCCTGACGGATAAGACAATAAGAACAATTTATTGACATCATACAATGCCATGACGTCATATGCCAAAAGTATAAAAAGTGAAATGTAAAAAATACGAAAGAAATCATCGAATTTAAGAAAAAAATCCAAACCAACAAAATAAAATATAGTAGTGTTAGGAGTTAATATGTAATAAGTTTTAAAATAACATGTCATAAAAGCCCGGGATTTATACGCAGTTGGAATATTTTAAGGTACAAAAAATCCCGATGTTAAACCTACTGTGCAATCTTACGTAAAGAATATGGGGACTGCTCAAGTTGTCTCAGCTATATAGGGCACGATTGGAGAGATGAGCCAAGAAATCCAACAGTGACATCTAATTATGGCTTTAAGTCACTGTTTTCATATAGTCTCAACGGCCCGTCCGGTCATCGTGTAATTTAAAAGCAATGCAAGTTCTTGAATGTAACAGTGTCAATTGCAAGCAATGCAGTACAACGAAGGATACTCTTTTTGAAACCGTCAGCAACAAATTTTCTTTGTAAACTGGTCAGAAAAGGTATTGAGACCGTTGATTTTCTTCAATTTTTATAAAACATTTCCCTAAAACGCAGGATGACTAATGCCTTGCATTTGTCAATCGAAAGCCTTGCTGTAAAAGTGTTTAGAAGAAATAAACCGGTTTCTAGCATTGAAATCTTCTACTTTAGTACAAACTCGTGCAAACCTTGTAAGTTGGGATATGTAAATACCATAAGAAAATGCACGAGGTGAATCACCGTCAAGGTATGGATAATTTGCAAAACTAAAGTTGAAACTGTTCTCTTGGCATAGATTTTCGTAGAGACTTTGTCATTGGAAATAGCGATCTTAATGTCTAGAAATGCTGCATTTAAATGTCAGTTATTTGCTTTATTACGGGTAAGTTCTGGAGGGTAAATCAGACGGAGCTTTTGAGAAAAGAAAGAATTATCTATAGTTAGGATATCGGCAAGATAGCGTGACGTTAAATTGAAAGGATATCGGCAAGATAGCGTGACGTTAAATTAAAAGCCTCTATAATATCCGCATAATGTGAATTAATATTGTCTTAGAAACACTAAGTAAACTTAAAGGAAAAAGTTGTAATTATAAAGCTTAAATGTTAATTTTGTGCGTTTCATCGTTGTTTAAAAGTCAGTTGCCTAACTATTGATTTGACAATTCGATTTTATGCAAATTGTATGTAAGGCATCTGCGTTATTATTAAACGTTCCTTACAGATGTAAGTATGCAGCATAAGAACAAAAAATGGTTGAATACAATGTATGGTAAAGTATTTTAACAATTACTCACCAGGCTGGCAGAAAATACAATCTTCATCTGTACCCAGAGCAACGCAGTAAGACACCTTTATTTCGTCATCTGGGCATGGCTTTTAAAAGAAATAAAATGTATTTGAGACTTTTATAAATAACAAGATATCACAGTCACTGTTCGTACCTAAATACTGATAATAATAATGATAATAATAATATTAATAATAACGATTATAATAATAATTATGATAAACATTATTCTGTAATAAGTTATCACAGTCACTGGTGGTATCTAAATAATAATAATCAACATCATCATCACATCATCACATCATCAGCAGCAGCAGCAGCATCATAATAATAATCATAATAGTGTATCATCTATATTTTTTTTCCATTTTAAGGAACGTAATTGGTTTAATATTACAACCAATTGTATAATCCGTCGCAGGTAATATGAAAATTCAAAACATTATAGGTCAAAACACTTTCGTAAAAACAAATTAAATAACTAAATGAAACATTTACCGCTGTAAATGGTGAAGCGTAGATCGTATTCACAAATAACCCAAGAAACAGAACCTGTAAAGAATCAAACTATTACAAGTACAACCAAATTATAATTACAAAAATGACTTTAGTACATTTGTCTGTACAGTAAACACTTTATGCAGTACTAATCGCCAAAAACTCGTAAGAAATTTAGTCGCAGATAAGTAGACACTTTGGGTTCGTTATAAAACCAGATGTAGCATGTCATTGGGTCGGATCCTAATATCGGCTTAGTTACAAGCTTGATGTACAAAAATTGTACTCACAGCTAATCGTTGTTCGTTTATAATTTTAAGTGCCACAAACAATTTACCAAAATGCAAGAAAGGAGAAAGAATGATTAGAAAGAAAGAAATTGTTATACTTACATAAGCTGCTATGGGTGACATTTTAGCCTGGAATAAATTGTAATAGTCATGCTTATTTCGGTGAAACAATCCTACCAGAACAAATCAATTGTAAACAAGAAATAAGCGGTTCAAAAAACTGCCCAAAACAAATGCGATTGACATCCCTGCCCTTAACACGACACAAACGCGTCGATTGCAAGGTGCCAAATCATAAAAAATAGGTGATGTTGGACGCTTTATGGAATAACACGTGTGCCAAGACTTAGTTTTATCCATTTTCAAGCTAGCATATTTACAGCTCCCTTATGTAGACTAGTAATTTGTCTATTTGAAGACATACGAGATTATCAAAAATGTCATTGAGAACCTAAAACAACTTTATATCAACTCGGTTTACAATAATTTCTCATCATGAATTTTAAAATAGTTCAAAGTTTTACAAGGGTAGATGTCTATATTAGTTTATCGTTTCACCAACAATCTTGCATGTATTCATGATCGGAACATACAAAACATTTCAAACAGTTATTTTAATAGCAAATTTCATTTTCTACAACTATAGTACTATGTTACAATTTAAAAGCTTTGTTTTATTTTCAAGAACAAAACAACAACAAAAGATTACCACTTAAGAATTTTCATGGAGGAAAAAAGATTCATATGTTGGGAACTAAATTCAGTAAGATAACATTACCTTCATTATAATATGTTTAAGTAAGCACTGGCGAGTTGTATTATAGTATTATTTAAAATCTCCTATGAATAAACAAAATATAAACGTTACTTTAGTTACTTACGGAAATATCCTCAACGTGCCGTTGTCATCAACGAAATGCAGCTCTCTTAACAAATCTTCTGACTAGTAAGTCTATGTTTCAAATATCATTTATATATGTATATAGACGGCATTGAAAATATTCGTGAATAAACTGACAATCTGTACGCACGAATAAGTACGTGGGCTGAGCAAAAACTTCGCGGTATTTTACAGGATATTTTTTCGTGTTTTTTTTTTTTTTTTTTTTTTTCGTTTTTTTTTTTATTCAAAACGGCTGCAACAATCTTGATTCAATATACAGATGTTTACATGGAGTGAAGTTTTATTGATAAGGAGAAAGCTTTCAAACCCCGGAGCGGGGCGCGCTTGTAAAATTCTAAAAGCCCATAAATTCTAATAGACTCACAACGTCTAAAAGTCTTCTATGATAATGTGTTTGTTCCTTATTCCGCCATCCACCTGGAACAGAACTATCAGTAATTTTAAAATCACATTATAAGTAACACGAGCAAAGTCAATTATATAAATAATTATGCTATGACCCATTTCAATGACGTCAAAG
>CM017561.1:39445755-39622652 GCA_007844125.1 Sinonovacula constricta
ATTTCCCAGGATGGCTATAGCGGCGAACACAAAATGTATGTTCTAGGTTGGCTATGGCGGCGAACACAACATGTATGTTCCAGATTAGCTATGGCGGCGAACACAACATGTATGTTTTATGTTTGCTATGACGGGGAACACAAAATGTTTGTTCTTGGTTGGCTATGGCGGCGAACAAAACATTTTTTTCTAGGTTGGCTATGGCAGCGAATACAACATGTTTGTTCTAGGTTGGCTATGGCGGCGAACAAAACATGTTTGTTCCAGGTTGGCTATGGCGGCGAACAAAACATGTTTGTTCCAGGTTGGCTATGGCGGCGAACACAACATGTTTGTTCTAGGTTGGCTATGGCGGGGAACACAACCTGTATGTTCTAGGTTGGCTATGGCGGCGAACAAAACATGTTTGTTCCAGGTTGGCTATGGTGGTAAGCAAAACATGTTTGTTCTATGTTGGCTATGGCAGGAAACACAACATGTATGTTTGAGGTTTGCTTTGGCGGGGAACACAACCTGTATGTTCTTGGTTTGCTATGGCGGCGAACACAACATGTATGTTCCAGGTTGGCTATAGTGGTAAACACAACATTTATGTTTTAGGTTGGCTATGGCGGGGAACACAACATGTATGTTCAAGGTTGGCTATGGCGGGGAACACAACATGTATGTTCAAGGATGGCTATGGCGAGGAACCCAACATGTATGTTCGAGGTTGGCTATGGCGGCAAACACAACATGTATGTTCGAGGTCGTCAAACACAACATGTATGTTCAAGGTTGGCTATGGCGAGGAACACAATATGTATGTTCTGGGTTGGATATGGCGGCAAACACAACATGTCTGTTCTAGGTTGGCTATGGCGGCGAACAAAACATGTTTGTTCCAGGTTGGCTATGGTGGTAAGCAAAACATGTTTGTTCTATGTTGGCTATGGCGGTAAACACAACATGTATGTTCGAGGTTTGCTTTGGCGGGGAACACAACCTGTATGTTCTTGGTTTGCTATGGCGGCGAACACAACATGTATGTTCCAGGTTGGCTATAGTGGTAAACACAATAAATTTGTTCTATGCTGGCTGTGGCAGAGAACACAACATGTATTTTCTAGGATGGCTATAGCGGCGAACACAAAATGTATGTTCCAGATTAGCTATGGCGGCGAACACAACATGTATGTTTTATGTTTGCTATGACGGGGAACACAAAATGTTTGTTCTTGGTTGGCTATGGCGGCGAACAAAACATTTTTTTCTAGGTTGGCTATGGCAGCGAATACAAAATGTATGTTCTATGTTTGCTATGGCGGCGAATACAACATGGTTGTTCTAGGTTGGCTATGGCGGTGAACACAACATGTATTTTCCAGGTAATATATGGCGGTGAACACAACATGTATGCTGTATGTTTGCTATGGCAGCGAATACAATATGTTTGTTCTATGTTTGCTATGGCTGCGAACACAACATGTATGTTTAGGTTGGCTATGGCAGGGAACACAACATGTATGTTCAAGGATGGCTATGGCGGCGAACACAACATGTATTTCCCAGAATGCCTATGGCGGCAAACACAACATTTATGTTTTAGGTTGGCTATGGCGGGGAACACAACATGTATGTTCAAGGTTGGCTATGGCGGGGAACACAACATGTATGTTCAAGGATGGCTATGGCGAGGAACCCAACATGTATGTTCGAGGTTGGCTATGGCGGCAAACACAACATGTATGTTCGAGGTCGTCAAACACAACATGTATGTTCAAGGTTGGCTATTGCGAGGAACACAATATGTATGTTCTGGGTTGGATATGGCGGCTAACACAGCATGTCTGTTCTAGGTTGGCTATGGCGGCGAACAAAACATGTTTGTTTCAGGTTGGCTATGGTGGTAAGCAAAACATGTTTGTTCTATGTTGGCTATGGCGGGAAACACAACATGTATGTTCGAGGTTTGCTTTGGCGGGGAACACAACCTGTATGTTCTTGGTTTGCTATGGCGGCGAACACAACATGTATGTTCCAGGTTGGCTATAGTGGTAAACACAATAAATTTGTTCTATGCTGGCTGTGGCAGAGAACACAACATGTATTTTCTAGGATGGCTATGGCGGCGAACACAAAATGTATGTTCTATGTTTGCTATGGCGGCGAATACAACATGGTTGTTCTAGGTTGGCTATGGCGGTGAACACAACATGTATTTTCCAGGTAAGCTATGGCGGTGAACACAACATGTATGCTGTATGTTTGCTATGGCAGCGAACACAATATGTTTGTTCTATGTTTGCTATGGCTGCGAACACAACATGTATGTTTAGGTTGGCTATGGCAGGGAACACAACATGTATGTTCAAGGATGGCTATGGCGGCGAACACAACATGTATTTCCCAGAATGACTATGGTGGCAAACACAACATTTATGTTTTAGGTTGGCTATGGCGGGGAACACAACATGTATGTTCAAGGTTGGCTATGGCGGGGAACACAACATGTATGTTCAAGGATGGCTATGGCGAGGAACCCAACATGTATATTCGAGGTTGGCTATGGCGGCAAACACAACATGTATGTTCGAGGTCGTCAAACACAACATGTATGTTCAAGGTTGGCTATGGCGAGGAACACAATATGTATGTTCTGGGTTGGATATGGCGGCAAACACAACATGTATGTTCAAGGTTGGCTATGGCGAGGAACACAACATGTATGTTCTGGGTTGAATATGGCGGGGAACACATCATGTATGTTTGTTGTTGGCTATGGCGGCGAATACAACATGTATGTTCAAGGTTGGCTTTGGCGAGGAACACAATATGTATGTTCTGGGTTGGATATGGAGGCAAGCACAACGCGTATGTTCGAGGTTGGCTATGGCGGCAAACACAACATGTATGTTCTGGGTTGAATATGGCGGCAAACACAATATGTATGTTCGAGGTTGGTTATGGCGGCAAACACAACATGTTTGTTCGAGGTTGGCTATGGCGGCAAACACAACATGTATGTTCTGGGTTGGATATGGCGGCAAACACAATATGTATGTTCGAGGTTGGTTATGGCGGCAAACACAACATGTATGTTCGAGGTTGGCTATGGCGGCAAACACAACATGTATGTTCGAGGTTGGCTATGGCGGCAAACACAACATGTATGTTCGAGGTTGGTTATGGCGGCGAACACAACATGTATGTTCGAGGTTGGCTATGGCGGCAAACACAATATGTATGTTCTGGGTTGGTTATGGCGGCAAACACAACATGTATGTTCGAGGTTGGTTATGGCGGCGAACACAGCATATATGTTCGAGCTGTGCTATGGCAGGGAACACAACATGTATGCTGTATGTTTGCTATGGCTGCGAACACAACATGTATGTTTAGGTTGGCTATGGCGGGGAACACAACATGTATGTTCAAGGATGGCTATGGCGGCGAACACAACATGTATTTCCCAGGATGACTATGGCGGCAAACACAACATTTATGTTTTAGGTTGGCTATGGCGGGGAACACAACATGTATGTTCAAGGTTGGCTATGGCGGGAAACCCAACATGTATGTTCGAGGTTGGCTATGGCGGCAAACACAACATGTATGTTCGAGGTCGTCAAACACAACATGTATGTTCAAGGTTGGCTATGGCGAGGAACACAATATGTATGTTCTGTGTTGGATATGGCGGCAAACACAACATGTATGTTCGAGGTTGGTTATGGCGGCAAACACAACATGTTTGTTCGAGGTTGGCTATGGCGGCGAACACAATATGTATGTTCCAGGTTGGCTATAGTGGTAAACACAATAAATTTGTTCTATGCTGGCTGTGGCAGAGAACACAACATGTATTTTCTAGGATGGCTATGGCGGCGAACACAAAATGTATGTTCTATGTTTGCTATGGCGGCGAATACAACATGGTTGTTCTAGGTTGGCTATGGCGGTGAACACAACATGTATTTTCCAGGTAAGCTATGGCGGTGAACACAACATGTATGCTGTATGTTTGCTATGGCAGCGAACACAATATGTTTGTTCTATGTTTGCTATGGCTGCGAACACAACATGTATGTTTAGGTTGGCTATGGCAGGGAACACAACATGTATGTTCAAGGATGGCTATGGCGGCGAACACAACATGTATTTCCCAGAATGACTATGGTGGCAAACACAACATTTATGTTTTAGGTTGGCTATGGCGGGGAACACAACATGTATGTTCAAGGTTGGCTATGGCGGGGAACACAACATGTATGTTCAAGGATGGCTATGGCGAGGAACCCAACATGTATATTCGAGGTTGGCTATGGCGGCAAACACAACATGTATGTTCGAGGTCGTCAAACACAACATGTATGTTCAAGGTTGGCTATGGCGAGGAACACAATATGTATGTTCTGGGTTGGATATGGCGGCAAACACAACATGTATGTTCAAGGTTGGCTATGGCGAGGAACACAACATGTATGTTCTGGGTTGAATATGGCGGGGAACACATCATGTATGTTTGTTGTTGGCTATGGCGGCGAATACAACATGTATGTTCAAGGTTGGCTTTGGCGAGGAACACAATATGTATGTTCTGGGTTGGATATGGAGGCAAGCACAACGCGTATGTTCGAGGTTGGCTATGGCGGCAAACACAACATGTATGTTCTGGGTTGAATATGGCGGCAAACACAATATGTATGTTCGAGGTTGGTTATGGCGGCAAACACAACATGTTTGTTCGAGGTTGGCTATGGCGGCAAACACAACATGTATGTTCTGGGTTGGATATGGCGGCAAACACAATATGTATGTTCGAGGTTGGTTATGGCGGCAAACACAACATGTATGTTCGAGGTTGGCTATGGCGGCAAACACAACATGTATGTTCGAGGTTGGCTATGGCGGCAAACACAACATGTATGTTCGAGGTTGGTTATGGCGGCGAACACAACATGTATGTTCGAGGTTGGCTATGGCGGCAAACACAATATGTATGTTCTGGGTTGGTTATGGCGGCAAACACAACATGTATGTTCGAGGTTGGTTATGGCGGCGAACACAGCATATATGTTCGAGCTGTGCTATGGCAGGGAACACAACATGTATGCTGTATGTTTGCTATGGCAGCGAACACAATATGTTTGTTCTATGTTTGCTATGGCTGCGAACACAACATGTATGTTTAGGTTGGCTATGGCGGGGAACACAACATGTATGTTCAAGGATGGCTATGGCGGCGAACACAACATGTATTTCCCAGGATGACTATGGCGGCAAACACAACATTTATGTTTTAGGTTGGCTATGGCGGGGAACACAACATGTATGTTCAAGGTTGGCTATGGCGAGAAACCCAACATGTATGTTCGAGGTTGGCTATGGCGGCAAACACAACATGTATGTTCGAGGTCGTCAAACACAACATGTATGTTCAAGGTTGGCTATGGCGAGGAACACAACATGTATGTTCTGGGTTGGATATGGCGGCAAACACAACATGTATGTTCTGGGTTGCATATGGCGGCAAACACAACATGTTTGTTCTGGGTTGGATATGACAAGCAAATAACCTCTACAACTTATACTGGAGAAGTTTATAGAGATTATACAGGTTTACAACACTAATGAGCTTATCATGCAGAGAATTATTGTTTATTTTTTGTTCTACGAACATTTCAGTTTACATTAAGAAGATACATTATAAATATGCAATATTGTCAGCAAAACAAACGTGTTTTATACATAAATATTTCGTAGGAAATTGCGCTGTAGATTTGTGAATGGCGAAGGACAGAGAAAGAGACAGAGAGGGTGAAGAAAGAAAGAGAAAGAATGCGATTGGGAAAGAGAGAAAGAGAGAGAGAGATGCGATAGAGAGGTGACAACAGGGAGAGAGAGATAAACATTTCTTCCCAACGTTATTCTTTAGTTAAATAAAATGAAACATATTTGCATAAAAATACAATACAGTTATTTCTTATTATACGAGGGCTGTTCAATAAATACGCAGAAAAGTGTCGCTATTTCCTTATTTTCCAAGTTAGCTGAATAAAACTTATACAGTAATAGAGACAGACATATTTTGAAAATATACAGCAAATATTGCCGTTCTGGCATGAATCATATGTTAACAAACGGTCGTTATGGTAACCACATGTATTTCGAGAAGGACTAGGTGCGTGTTTTGGGTGACTCTCATACATGCGTTGAGCGTGACGTCGTTACGACGTTGGGCCGGTTTCACTGCGATTACCTTAGAAATACTTGAAATTGTACTATTAAATTTTATCCGATTTTATTGAAATTTTGTGTACATGTTTATTATATGTTTATTTACAAAATGTAAAGAGAACGTCAATTTCCCATTAATATTAAAAATATGGCAGCACTTTTCCGCGTATTTATTGAACAGCCCTCGTATTTTTGAGAAGCCTGTGTTTACTTGAAACACAATAAAAATAATCAGCAATCCATTGATATTACGAGATTTATCCATGGCTCGTTAAAGTGGCACAAGATGACAATAAGATGCCCAGATTGGCAAAAACTCCGATGTGATACTAAATGAACATGCGAACATCCAATATATTTCAATCAGTCACCCAAAGAGAATATCGTGACAAAGCGGTTGCCATGGACATCGTAAAAAAGGAACCAAGAAATTTCTGATATTATTTTGCTTATAATTTGTATAAACATGATCGTAGATTAGGTGGTATGTTAACACCTGAAGTATATGTTTCTAAGAAATATTTAGGCGTCAATTGATAAGAAAGTACTTTCTTTCTTTAAACAAATTCACCATTGGTATCTGGTCGGTAATACACTACACTGTAAACCAATATTTCGTTGTATATAACAGCGTAAGGATTGATACCCAAAGGACGGTATCCCAAACAGGTCACATGATTTAAAGTGGTCGATAAAGCCGGAAGTTGCTCTACATTGTTTTTGTCAATATAGTATTCAACGTTAGGAAACTGTTTAGGATTTTCTGCTGTATATTACTGGATTATTGTCTAACATGTTTAAACTCATATCAATGCCACGTTTTATTATTTTATCCAGCGATATTGAATGACCTATTTTAATCTCCCCCGATAACTATGTGTGTTAACTTTCGATAAGTTATCACGCCACATAATAGACAACGTTTTGTGAGCTGGGCAACACCAGGACTAGTGACGACAATCATCATAAACCAGAATTTATTATCGGCACTTATGAATCTATGAAGACGGATTCACATGTAGAAACCGTCAGGACACATCACGCTTTAGTGTCACTGGACCTTTTTAAGATCGTATGTCTTTCCTACTTTAATGTTTATTTGCTATTGGTAGGTTTATAGAATAATAAATAGTTTATAAAATCTTACCATGACCATGGAAATTGAGTGTTTGATGTGAAAATGTTTCACCAATTCCTTACAACACAACTTGTTGGGCATAACGTGTTGGACGTCATGTCTTTGGATGCATGTGTTGCGTTTATTATTTACTTACTGCTAACAATGTATTACCGAAAGCTTTTTTATTCCATTATGCATTATCAACTATTTTCTCAAGGCGGTTAATGTTTGCAATACTTCTATTTGTTAAATATAACTGTCAATGAAAGAGGGTATGGTGCAAAGTGTATGAAACGCACTTGGCTTTAATATATATGTGTCTGTAACTTTCATGCAAATATTGCAAAAGACGAGATATTTTGGTTGATTAGTTGTTATTAAAATATCTAAACATTGAACGTTAATGTACATGGAGACTATGTGCGTCCTTGCTGACGAAAGTAGATAGGAATGCTCTTCGGTACACCCTTTGATGTTCGGACTGTATGTTAACAAATTGAGATTATCTATTAGCAACAAAACAGTACATAGCCAGAAAATGCTTGTTATAAATTGTCCATTGAGTATGCAGGGTAAAAACTGACTTTACATGTACATGCAATGTTTATGCAACATTTAAGGATACTCGCAATATACATAAACGATTTCTGTAATTCCGCGCAAATCTGAAAATAGCATTTTCAGTGCTACCTGCGCGCAGGAGTGCTTTTATAGCATTTCTGAAATGTTAGTGGTCGCGAGATTGGAGGGCTTCAAATACAAGGCCCAGTCCTGTCACAACAAAATTTTAAAATGATCTTATTAGGGATTCGGGTGATCAATACGCTTGCCTACGAGGAATATGCAGCACACCTAGAACGCAATATTATGCCCAAAGTGAAACGGATGGTTCCGAATTTAAACCCTAAACCCTTTATAACAAGTTTTCAAAGAATGTTATTAAAAACGTTTGGATTAGCATTAAAAAAACGTTCAACGCACAAAGAAAGCATTTATAACATGGTTAAAGTGTTCTTAGTCAAGAGATTTAAGATCATGGATTTTGGGTTCAAACCATATACCTGGCATTAGATTGTGTTCCTTGTCCAAGACTGTTATTACACGAACATTTTGCAAAAACACACCACGTTCAAAATAATTATTACTTCCTTGCACCCATATTTACTAAACAGCAGAATCTATCTTGGACAATCTTAAAACATTACTTTTCATAATAAGTCAGTGTAATAGTTTGTAGTAGATGTATTTCGGTCATCTATTGAATGATATGCAACATTTCACATGACAGCAACTTTTGCTAAGTTGTATTCTTTATGTCGGCTCAGTGTGTAATTACAAACCACAGTAGCACATACTTAGGTTATCACATTGCTTTGTTACAACATTAGTTCTATCGGGATTAAGGATATACCAGATCGTTCTGTTTTTACTGTTTCTCTCAGTTGGTCTTCGTCCATTTCACGGTAAATGCGTGATGTAGTTTAAGTTAACAATAAAAAGCCTTGTTCTTTTTATAAATAACACAGATACAAAAATACTTCCATACTTTGAAAATAAGAAAAAATAAGAAACAAAGAAAGCAAAATCATGCCATGTTTCAGAAAAATACTACCTTAACAACAGGTACCTAAACAAAAATAATTTGTTGGCAATTTTTTTCTTCTCGACATGTGTAACATCTTGGAAAACCTAGCAAATGGTATCGATTTTGCATTTTATTTTGTTTTAAATTATTCTATGGTCTCAAGATTTAACATTTTACATTATTTTTCTTGAGATTTATAGTATACTGAAAACTGTCAAATAAAAACCATAACTTTTCAAATGTGTCTTTGTTACTTGCTCCCATATTGCTTTAACCTATTCAACTGTTTCAGATTTTACGTTGTCTTTGATGTTTCGCAGCAACGATTTTTCTGGTAATGACACAGCATACGACCAACGTTTGCCTGTCAAGTTATTTTGACTTTCGGCCAGGAAAATACAGCGGGCGTTTACTAACTTTTAGTAACTTTGAATGGCCACAACAATGGTTATTTAGATCCTACACTACGTTTACTATACTTTCTTGTCATAATCTTATTAACGAAGTCCACGTCTACAAAAACATTTTCAATCAAAACTACGAAGAGAACTCCAATACTTGTTTTTTTATAATTTTTAGTTTTCACATGCATTTGGTATCTGTGTTAAAATTATTTTCACTTATTATTCAAAGATAACATCAGGAATAGTAATTTGCTAAAAAACCTTCTTAAACACAATTAACACGAAAAGAAAGAGCTCCATGGAATGAAGCCATCTGGCATCTTTCATTGCTACAAATTATCAACCCTTCTCTAGCCTAAACAATGCTAGTTGCGTGTGTATCTGATTTCATGCTGTTTTGCAAAACAGTCAAACCTCTTCTCGTGTCAGGATTCATTATTATTGCAACGCATATCACTGATAAAATCTTTGCATGTCAAAACATTGTCTCTGTCTTCTAGCACGGAATCTTGACAATGAAAGGCGACAAAGGCAGAATCTCACTGACACACGGGAGCCACAGGCCCCTTACCAACTACGCCACTTTCTTCTTCTGAATGCAATGGTCTGACTGAGTAAGACAGATGCAGCAAGACAAACTGTCATTGTATTCTAGATATCAAGCAACAGTAACTTCTATGGACAAATAGAGTGATCCTTTACCAGAAAAAAAAGTATTAGCATAGAGCATCAAAAGCATTGTGAAGATACATTATCACAAGAAAACGTTACTGCAGCATAATTAACGTAACGGGAATTTAGTAATTTGGTGAGTGCCTGAGGTCGAATATATCGAGCACCATCGTCGTCGTCATCATAATCATGATGATGATGATGATGATGATGATGATGATGATGATCATCATCATCATCATCATCATCAACAACAACAACAGCAGCAGCAGCACACCACCACTGTATTATTTTAAGAAGAGGTAACTGAAGTTCATCAGCTAAGCTTGCAGAAATTTATTTTTATAATTGCTGTTCCGTCAACTTTACATACTTTTATCAATATGAGTATATTAAACATGATTTTTTTGAATTATGGAAAACTGAAAAGAAGAGTATGACAAGATAATACTGATGACAATAATAGTTAGCCTTAAATTAGCATTCGATGTCGGCAAAATTAACTTCAAATCATAGATAGTCGCATCCATATAAGAAAAAAAAGAGAGAATTACATATAAAGGCGAAGATGTTTGATACATAGTTAATGAATTGATAACTCCAGTAATACTAACCAGCATACAGAGCACTGGTCCGCGGTAAGTCTTTGTTATTATGTTAACTTTTACAAAGCAGTTCTTTTTTCGGGAGGTAGCTCTATCTGATGCAATGCTAAGACAGAAACCTATATCAGATGTTGTCATGTCGCATCAGCTAATATCTAAGTATTATGTATAATAAAAATATGGCTTAAATTGATATAAAGCCAAGATTTAGGCTGCATTAGTAAACATTAATGTGATAAGATAACCGCATGTATGCAATGACCAGAAACAAGTACGCGTTGATTTCACTCGGGCGAATCGATAAGCAATGTATGCGTGTCGACAACGTAAATCATAAAGATTTGCCAGATGATGTACCAGCAAGTGAGTTCCTAGCCATAATGTCTAAGATAGCTGAAAATCGAAATAACGTTTTTGATTCTCCAAACCAAATCTTTTATAGAAAAAAATCATTCAAATGATGAAATAATATTAAATAAAATTGATTACTTTGTCTAATATTTTTGTACTTTTTAAAGATTTCTTGTCTGTTTTAAAAATGCAAACAAGACCAAACAGTATATATACATTTATAGAGATATGAGCAATCTTTTCTTATTCCTCCACAGACCGTCTGGATAATATATTGGGAACATGGATGAGCAGTAAATACAAAAAAAAAATGTTATTGGTCGTTAGTCAATTATATAGTGTAGCGACCACAGAGGTAGAAATATAAGCACTTCAAACAAGTCTCGTTGCTGGGTTATCTCTTTAGCGATGTGGTTTAAGCGACTTCCAAAACTGCGCGGTTGGGTAACGGTTACTGTAATGGGTGCACGTATGGGTGACGGTTGGAGAGCGCCGGCCTGCGTTACAATAGTTTACACACCTCCTTCTTTGTCTATATATCTCGGAATTACTTGCACTGACAAAAGAAATCACCTGGGCAGGTCTTTCCAGGAAAAGATAGACCTGCCCACGTGATTTCGTCAGTTAAAGCGAATCGTTTGATATCGATATACGTTTGCCAAGAAAAAACAACAACACCCCTCCTGTTCAAAAAATAAAGTCGCACAAAAAATCATGCAATCAAACTTAAATACATTAACATTTAAATGATTTCTTTAACAGAAGACAAAAATATCCCAAATAAATATGCGTTGTTTACTGGGACTCAATGTAAATACAAAGATGTAAAATACGACACGGTTTAAAACGATAAATTGATCATTTGTCTATTTAAATGAAATAAAAAGAAAACATATGGTAAATAACTACTATGAGTGTAAGTTTGCCATTACCGTTAAATGGAAGTCATAGGTTAAAATGACTGACAATTTTCGAAGACTTCCACTACATCATATAATGACATTTTACTACGAAATGTTCACTCCAACTGAAAGAGACTTGACCACAGTTTTTAATTTTGCATGTATTTTTTTAAAAAAGATCTTACAAAACGATAAATAACGGAAACCATTCTACATCTGATAGCTGGATTGTATGTTGTTTTGTTATAAGGAAATGAGAATCTAAAGAGTCGCGAAGTTTTTATCTATTTTTACCGTCTCTAGCTGAACAAACAAGTATATATGAAGTGCGGTACTCTTACGTAGTCACCTTAATTATTATATATAAAATTTATACACTCTGAAAAGCTCATGTAAAATATCTAGAAGACTTTTACCGAAATAGAAGCCAGTATCATGTATCTTACATGTATCTTAAATGTCGACAGTTTGTAAGTCGGATATTGACCACGTTTTAAATCGTTCTGCGATGAAAGACCAGTGAACGTGCAACACTAACACATCGAGTGCTGCGCACGTGCACAGAGTCTGAGTTTGCTAACTTCCCACTCTCTATTTTAGAAAATCTTTTTTTAAAAATCCTAACCCTATTTTTTTTTATTAATTATCACTTGGCTTATAAAATGTAACTCAATACAAATAAAATATGAAAAAGAATTGAGACTATTTAGAGTACGATAAAGCGGCAATACAATGTACTGAAAGAAACCAGTCAGCATGACTTTATTTACATAACAACACAGAATGTATTTATATTAAGATATCAGCAAGAAACTTAAATTGTCATTTATGTCAAAACAGTTAAGACAGCAATAAATACGCACACATAAATTGCCATACTATTTATCTATTGATTATAATATTAGTGTTGGATCACAACATGAGTAAATAAAAATCGCTACATTTAGTTAACTCTCTTAGGTAAGAATTAAACATCAAATAAAAAGGTTTAAACCTAATTCAAATGTGCACAGTTTACTTTTTCTCTTCTAGTCTGTCAAGCAAAAATGAAGGCATTGTTATTCGAACGGAAATTGTGTTATACAAAACATTTAATCTTAAGTTTATTCTATAAACTATGATGAAATATATTTCTTCTACATTGATACAAATAAGTTACAAGTCGCTTAAACATATTTACAAGTTAAGTTAAAAATCTTTGGATGCAAAAGCTTTGGCCACGAAACATTTTAAATCACTGTTAGATAATGGAATTATAGCGGCTCGACATACAGCTGCGCCACCGATTTAATTCACAAAAATAAAATTATTACAAAACAACGACAACTAATACTAAAAACAACAACAACAACAAACACACAGCAAACTCAACAAATCCTGAAATGGTGATATATAAACTGATTGCAAATGGGCGTGCATGAAGCAATGGTGTTATCGATACTTACAATCATAAATAAAGAGTTTTATATGCGAGTGCACGGACTCTTGAATGTTCTATTCTGAAACATTCATACGTTTTAGAATCAGTTCGTACAGCTATACTAATCATTTCACAGCATTTTCTTGCTTAATCAATATATCTATTTAGACTCTATTTTTGTATTTGTTGCTTACATCATTATTTTTATACCAATTTGTAAACGGTCAATAACATTATGCCCTGTCTTATAATGAGATTACTGCTTAAACGTAAAATGACACTGAAGTATAAAAATATCAATGTGTTACATGTCTTTGTCTTATTTTTGTTTAGTTTTTTAAATACAGCTCAAACAATAATAAGTCTCACATGAAATTATATCATCATCTCACACCTTTATTATAGACGTGTTTAGCATGAAAGCATAGATATTTATTCCGATAACAATGTTCTGTCATAAAGAATTTTAGACAAAAATTAGAAGGCATGTAGATCTAAATAAAGGTGAACAGTCTAGGGTATCAAAATGACAATTAAATTAGAATGCAGCCAGAATCTTTGCAATAACGCGACAATAATGTAACAAAACAACTAGCAACTGTGTGCTTTAAATAATGTATGATCTAGAAAAGCATTATTACCTAAAACCAGTAACCATGTCTAGAACAGTAACGAATACTCCCATCCAGCAATGATGTAATCAGACATTCTGAAATGAACTATATGTTAAGGAAAGTCTGTACTTGATAATGCTACTCACTATTCACATTTCCAGAAGAAGCGAAATCAACAAGTATAAGGTCTTAACTGTTTAATTCCTCGTCCATAAACACACTCTTTAAAATTGCCTACTTAAACAATTCAATTACTCAAACGATCCAGAGAAAACAGATAACTCTTAACTCACGAGTAAACGTAAGATCCAATTATGTCGTCTTGTATTACTCTATCCATTAATACACTAAGTCAAACGTTTGGAGGTCGATATTAAAACAATTTTAAATACATTAAATAATTAAATGTATACCTCACCTCATCAAATCGATAGCAGAAACTAATAATTTTACCCTGAATCCCCATCCTTTCTACCCCTAGCCCGTCCGAACGTCAACGCGTGGGTCTATGAGCCAATTACATGTATACCGAGTCTATGAACAGCTGATGTCATAAGGCAGATTGTATAGATCACACAAATTAAGTCAAATGAACAAAGCGAGTTGTTCTTTTAACAGTCAGGCATTACTGTACTGAATGTTTAATGATGACTGTTTAATAACACAAATCTCGCTAGACATAATTATGTCAATACATTCAGATCTATTTTAGTTATAACAGGTCTATAAGAGACAAATATGTCTGTGTTTTCACACATGCAAAAGAAGATTAAACATTGTCATCTAGATACATATTTCACAAACGCAAGTATGACCATAAGATTATTTTTTTTTTTTTATTTTGTCTTTCTTTAAACTGTCCGGACGGAGAACAGCTACTGGCATTGCCAGATACATGCACACGCCATTGTCTTATAAGCAAGTACGGCCAGGTACTGACGGTATGGTATTTTGTTATCACTGTTATATGGAAGTACGATCAACTTACAGATGTAAACACGCATGCTCTTCTTTGTGCTGACATTGATTAAATCAAGATTGTCTGTTTACGTTCTAATCGTTTCAAAGAGACAAACATACAAAGGCTGAATAATACCGTGTACTAAAGTATATATATCTCCCACAACTGCACTCTAAAGTACTTCTTCTAAATTTAATGTTCAAAATATATGTTACTCAACATTGTGTGTTAACAGACGAACACAGACTAAACAAACGTTTCAGTTTACATAAGGTTCAATCCCGTAATGTATTTCTTAATCACTCCGTTATTGTCCATAAAAATATAAAGGACAACCCCAATATGACAAAAAATGCAATCTGACAATTCAATTAAAACCAATTAATGTTAATAAACATAATAAATGTTGCCTGGTTATATATTGCTTTGTGATATCTTTTAATTGGGAACATTAAAAACTACAACCTCAATCAAGCAATGTGCATCAAGTTCAGTGTCTTAACGATGCCCACTATGTTATCTGTGTTATTGACTTGCATTTTTATATACTACCCACCAAACAACGACTGAATAGCTACCCCAGTTATTTTCTCTTATGCTATGAAAGCACGCGCATTGAACAATTCAAAAGAATTTTTAGGTGTAAAAAGTGTGTATCTAAATCAATTTATTAACGTCAAGGGTTCCCCCAGTTTTTCCAGGAAGAGTTTTAGCAAGTAAATCATAAGGAAGTATATGTTCTATATCCAGATCGACAAACCAGGATTGCGTATCATGCACACAGCGTTCAAGATGAGGTATAGATCTGATATATCAGGAATTAATTGTCTGTGTATTGAAGCTGTTATCGTTAAAGCGTAATCAAGAAAACTAACGGCTTGAAGCGGTTGTGAAACAAGATTCAGATGATGACAGTACATGCAAATAAATGCGTAGGAAGAAAATGAAGAAAAGTGATAATAAAGAGAATTTGAAAAGTTGTTCAACAAGTCAAACTTTGTCGTACAAAAACAACAACAACAAAAACAAAACAAACACAAACACAACAACAACAAACCCAACAAAATCAAAACAAACAAACTAAACACGGTTTATATATTACAACTACAACAAAAACTTGAAGTGCTCCTTACCATTTAAGACAATATATTGTTGAATATACTTTCCCTTTCTTGTTTTTAAGTTATACTTGTTTCACAAAAAATGGCAAACAGTTACCGGATCGAGCATGATTGCAAAAGCGACATTTTAAATATATTTTTTCCAAATACTACTTGTGTAATTCAGATGTCGGGTATACAAACACATATAACATTAGGACAACTTTCTGATGGTACACGACCTTTATAACTCTAATGACCAGAGCTTGATATGAATTATCTTTGAATATCTATACATGAAGATGTATTTTGGAAAAGGAATATTATATTAAAAACATATTTACAATACTAATTTTGGCTAAAACATTAACGGTCTACTTAAACACTTATTTGTTTGCAAAAATGATTGATGTTGTTCACATCGTGTATGCACCTATATAGTTTTATTTTTCATACGAGGATGGTTATGATCGATGAAAACATTTCTATAGCACAATTGGCCGTATCACAAGTATATATGAAAACCCGATGCTTAACAAGGCTTTATTCCCCGAAAGCACTTTATGCAATTGTGATTTTATCGCTAGAAACTAAAAGCGATCGTGCCTCCCTTCCGCTGAGCCTGTTTGGTTGTACATTACTTTCAATCGTTGTTCAATTGTTTAAAAGTACGAAACATTGGCTTTTCCATGAAAGGCAATAAGGCAAAGTCGTTTAGCTGTTATCAGACGGTAGAGGTAAATGGTAAAACAATAAAAATAAGCAATCCATTACTTTGAGGAGTTTTCTTCAAGCTTTCTTGTTTACGTGACCACGAAGAAGACAGTGCGGACAGATTCACCAAGCTTTTTCAGTAAGTTAAAAAAACAACTATATGAACATTCAAGTCACCAAGACATTATCAGAGACTCAATTAGAATGAAATACCATGGAAACCGTTAAAACGATGCAAGGAATTGCTGACATTGAAGTCTCTGTGCGTGTTTGTTTAACCATGGACGTAGATAAGGTGGTATCCAAAAAACTTTCAACAACAAAGCAGACTTCGACGAGAACTTAATGGCGTGCAGCTTCTGAGAAGGCCACTTTTCCTCTTTTTCAGGTCTCTTTATTTTTTCAACGATATGTATCGTAATCGTTAAGCGCTTTATCATTTAGTTCAATCGAATTGCATGTGAATAATTTGTTACGTTCTAACAGAACAATTTTAAAACTGACATATTTCGATATATTCAATTACTGATAGTTCTTGATTAATGTTTTTGTTTCTAATATGAGCTACATGTATTATCTACAGCAGAACATATATTTATTTGTCTAAAGTTTCTACTGTGTTTATATCCGTATAATTGTATACAACAATTGTATGATAGGCTGCAGCTAAACAAATACAAACATTTACCGCATAGCCCATATACACAACTTGTTTATTTACATAATACACCGACGAGAGGAAACTTACCGGAAGAAACAGTCATTGTAAAGCTTTTTGCGTTGGTTTAGCTTAAGGAAGGCTGCGTTTTTAATCTTGTCTAGTGTTTTGATACCGAGTTTCATTGAGAAAGCAAACATTTTTTTTTAAATATTTTTTTAGAAATGAATTGGTCTATGAATGGTTTGTAAAGGAACATACACGGATATCCGTTCATTCTTCATTCTGTACAGTGATCGATTACTCAATTCTTACAGTTAAATGCTTACTTAAAGCGCGCTAGATTCTTTAAACTGAATAATAACATATAATATCTTCCCTAAAGCAAGAACTAACACAATATTAAATCAATGTATAGCACAGTGTTATCTCAAATCAATGAAAAAAAATCTGACTTATACAAAATTTAATACATTATTTTATACATAATTTATACATTATAAGAGTTTCAACTTTTTGACGCCTCACTCTAGTATGTTTTAAGAGACTTTGGTTTATTAGATGTTAAGTATGAAGTTATTTCATATGTATAAGTCATGATGTTAGATTGCAAATATTAGTTGTTGATTAAGTAATGATCTTTTCTGTTAAAAGATCAATAATAAGATAATTCCATTTGTTGTTAAAGCTAGGTGGGGTTTGGGCAATTTAAGTCACAAGGCAAGTTAAAAAACTAGTTGAATATGTTTTCTTATTTCAGATAAGAAAGCGCACTTATGACTAAAATAATAAAATTTGGCGTGGACAATGAAACACTTTATCACCGTATCGCTTTTACTGTCTCAAAGGTAATCGACCAATCTGTTTAGCAGAAAGAGGCAGTGCATGTAACTGTAATGAACGTAAATTTAATATATTTTTTTTAAAATTACGCACTCGTTGCAAAAAATTGACTAAACTTTAAGTTACATCTGACATAACGATGTCTTTGTTTAAAGACTTAAGCTTGTTTTACGTTATATTGTATAGGTTTTTATTATTATATTAAATTATTACTAACACAATACTGAGGTCAATGATGGTTTTAAATGAATTTATGCCAAAAAATCCAACTGTATGAAGCCAGATGACTTTCATTTATTCCTTGATACCCAACTACTTCCAGGAACCATGCCAACTGTCAGCAAGCAACGAAAGCAGTGCCTAACCTTTTCCTAATTACATATTCTGTAACACAAAGTGATAAAGTTGTGTTCATCTGTGATTTAAAATGTCAGCGACACTATCTTCACAAACCTCCAAACCCTCTCCATTTTCCGGCAAGAAATAGACACAAATGACCAAATCGCATGTCGCGGACCATATCTTGTAAAACTTTGCATAATATTGAAATGGATACATCGTTATTGTTATGTGTGCATACAATCAAGTCAAGATGATTTAAGCTGTAAAGTATTCACAATCATATTACTCATAGAGATTACATATAAGAGTTTGTAAACGTACAGTAAAAATGCTGCCATGTAACATCCTTGTGTCATGTAACGTCCTTGCGTCATGTAACGTCCTTATGTCATGTAACGTCCTTGTGTCATGTAACGTCCTTGTGTCATGTAACGTCCTTATGTCATGTAACGTCCGTGTGTCATGTAACGTCCTTATGTCATGTAACGTCCTTGTGTCATGTAACGTCCTTGTGTCATGTAACGTCCTTATGTCATGTAACGTCCTTGTGCCATGTAACGTCCTTATGTAATGTAACGTCCTTGTGTCATGTAACGTCCTTGTGTCATGTAACGTCCTTGTGTCATGTAACGTCCTTGTGTCATGTAACGTCCTTATGTCATGTAACGTCCTTGTGTCATGTAACGTCCTTATGTCATGTAACGTCCTTATGTCATGTAACGTCCTTGTGTCATGTAACGTCCTTGCAATAATTACAATAATTTCAAACAAATGCTAACAACTTATATACAATAATTAACATACCAACGAATTTAGAATTTAAGAGAAATATATTTACACAATCTTTTGAGATTCTATTATTTTTATTTTTATTGTGTTTTCTTTCAATAAAATATTGACTATTATTTTGATATTAACACATAATTGTCAAAGCGTAATTATACACAATTATAGGTATACATAATTTCTTTGAATTAATTAAAAATGCTTCATTTCTGTCTATGTTTATAATTGGCAAGACAATAATTCTGAATATTGCAATGAAATTACCGGAGTAATAGTGATATATTTTATTTAACACTATAAGCAATCATTTAGACATGTTATCATAAGCTTTACATGATAGACAGTCTCAATCATCAATAGGCCATGTTTGAAAACACAAAAGGGTCACAACAAACCTAAATGACCTATTAATACGTCGACTTGTAACTTCACAACTTATTGTCAGACTATAATTAAGTCGCTATCAGTTAACCTACCTTCCTTCAAACAATGAAAATCAAAGTCAAACAAAACCAAATCACATAGAAAACATTCTAAGATTTTTGTGTGGACACGATTGTTTGTTACTTTATTATAATCCTAACGATGTTTCATATATTTTGAGACGGTATTATTTCTGTGGTTATAACGATATGCAAGAAATTATATCAACAGAGTAAACTGTTGTTCACACTCAACTTCATGGCCATCAGCGCTGTAATTGAGTTATTATACATATCCAATTACATGAGGCCTCGGGTTCAATCCCGGGACGCGACACACCAAAGTCATTAAAAATGGTAGTGGTATAGCTCCATTGCTAACGCTCAATCAAGTATAAGGTAAGTTTCACGACTGGTTGGCCCGGTGTCAGGATAATGTGGCTGGGTGTGGTATCATGCCAGGTGTTTACGGCATGCTATACACAGTGAAGGCAGCCCTATATCTGCTTCAAATGAACACAGTCTCCAGATAACTGAAATACTGTTGGTGGGACGATAAACCCAACAATCAAACAAACAAAGTACTTGTTTTAACTGAAGATGTCGAAGAAAATAGTTTCCTTGCATTTCCACATTCCCCAAACTACATTTGTGTTATTAAAACTATTTCCTCCCAGAAAGTGACAATAAAAGCATACATTTACCCACAAATATAAGGGTCTCAGTATTCTTTTTTTTCAATTTCTAACATCTCAGTACTTCTTTAAACAGTGACAAGCACGTTATTAAAACAATGACACATTTTAGCAAAATGACGAAAAGGGATAATACACTTTATTGATCTAACAACTGACGCCATCCTAACGCCTTTTCTTTTCTCTTAAATTTTACTCGACTCCTTCTCGAATGTTTTATTACGAAAATTGAAACCCCATTTTATAGCCATCGAC
This sequence comes from Sinonovacula constricta, assembly GCA_007844125.1. Taxonomy (NCBI): domain Eukaryota; kingdom Metazoa; phylum Mollusca; class Bivalvia; order Cardiida; family Solecurtidae; genus Sinonovacula; species Sinonovacula constricta. Next base: position 39,466,424 of record CM017561.1, read on the forward strand.
AAGTAATTCCGTTGGTCTTCTTCTGCAAGCTGCGGCAAAATAGGATAGATATATTTAACAAGGTAGACATTGTTACATGGAGTGGTGTAAGTTTTATCTGTCTTTAAAAGAGAAATCATTTCATTTTCATCTCAAAACAATTACATTGCCACTCATATATCACCAGTCCAAGTAAGAACATAAGGCGTTTTAAAAGGTGACAGAAAGAACAGCCATTTCTACAAACTGTTGGTTGGTAGGAAGTCATGCCTTTCAGTGGATATACTGTCAGGTGAGCCCCATTTAATGACATCATTAATCATTAGAAAATCATAACGATAATACATAGACCTACTTACTATATAATCTGTTTAATTATTTGTCCGTATGTCTTGATAGTCTTCTAACCAATACATTTCTACAAAGGCGACCTTAACTATGTTGTCTATAAAAAGATGTTCATCAAATGATATACGAGCTAAATGGATATTCATCAGACAATAGAAATGGTGTTTAACAATATAAAGTAGGTTAATCTTACAATATAAAGTATGTTTATCATACAATATAAAGTATGTTTATCATACAATATAAAATATGTTTATCATACAATATAAAGTATGTCTATCTAACAATATAAAGTATGTCTATCTAACAATATAAAGCATGTTTATCTGTTTATGTAACAATATAAAGTATGTTTATCTAGCAAAATGAAGTATGCATAACAAACAATAAAAAAGTAAGTTTGTATAACAATACAATGTATGTTTATCTTACAATATAAATTATGTTTATCAAACAATATGAAAGGAACTTTTTAAAGGATGTTTATCAAGCAATACAGAAGGATTTCATCAACTAATAAAATTTATTTAATTCAAAATTTTGTTTATTATATTATGTAACGCATGTAGATCGAACAAGATTACGAATGCTTTTTTAAGTATAAAAATGAACTAGAAAGGGGGTTTAAAACTCAAAAACTGGTATTATAAAACACATGTACTATATACTTGTTTAAGCAAGTTTTGAAACTTTGTGGAAAGAAGTTATTCATAACTATTAAATATGATTCACACAATACACATTGAATGGTAATACCTCAATTGTTTTCGCTTAATGGTCAACCGCATGTAAAAAAATATCTCTATTTTCTTCCACACGAGGTTAGGCGTGACCGATTTAATCATAAATTATATTCTATAAAACCAATCTTAAACAGGGTTCTATTATCCAGAAGAATTATACGTAATTGCAATATCGCAGGTACCTATCAGAGATCATGTCTCCCTCCTTCAAAGCTCAATTAAAGGTACTTTCAATCGGACTTAATTTGTTCGACCGTAATGTGTATTGGCTTTTCCACAAAAACAATACCACAGGTCCTGAAATTATTGTCAGAAGATAAAGATTGGAAAACAATTGAAAGTTAGCAATTGATTGGTTTGAGGAATTGTGCCCAATGCTTCTTTATATGACCCTACATGACAAGTAGATAGCTTCCAATCATTTTTAAACATGAACATGCGCACTGCCAAAACATTTGAATTAGTAACTTATTGATACTAAAATGACAAAGCAGCTGTCATAGAAACCGTTTAAATGAACCAAGAGATTATTGACACCTCAGCTTCTCTGATGTACTTACAGGAGGTAGATAACAATACTTGCTATAAACTGAAGTATACGATTGTAAAGAAACGTTAAGGGTTTACCTGGAAAAATGCTGCGAAGTTTCATTATTAGTATATTGACAATGTGTGGCCATTGTATCTATTGTATTAACGACTGTATATTAAGTAAGTCCGGAATGGTTTTATTACGGAACTCTAACTCGTGTCATTGTCACATTTCAAATTATCCATCACCAAAGCATGTACTTACGCTATTGTTTCTACTTTATCAAATCTGTGTATATGTGCATACATTCTTTAATGCGCATAAGTGAACAGTGAACGTATTGTGGGCGGCACCTGGACAAGCACAGACTGTTTATATACACTAACGCTACTAAAGAAGATTCGCCGGAAGAAACTGTCATTACCCAGATTGCCTTAGCTTTAGGAAGACCGCGTTTCCTTTCTGCTGGTTTTTGCTAGTGGCAGTTTTGTAAGGGAAATGAATAATTTATAAACGCTTACAATTTGTAAGAAAATCAGGTGTTTAATTCTGAGAATGGTTGGCAAATAAACACCTTTGAACATCCGGTAAAGTGTTACATGTATCAAGTTCTTCTTTCTATCGATTATTTTGCCGAAAGCATCTTAAGTTATCTTACTAAATAAACAACTTTTCTCTTCTGTTTCTTAAAACAAAACAAAATGCGAAATCCTTTTTATGAGCAACAATGGAGCGTGTTTTCCGAAGTGTAAAATACACTTGTGACTTTACGACTGGTTTTTTAAGTAAGTTGTTTATTTTTGTTCAAACATGTATTTTAACAGTGATACGCAGAAAGGCTAGAATGATGGATGGTACAGCTGACTGCCTACCAGCCCCGCCATATTACTGCAATAAATGCGATGACATCAAACTCAAAACAGTATCATTTAAAGAATTCAAGCACTCTTTCTTATCATGACAATTAAAGAATGAAGTGATCGATAACGCTACACTGCATATACATGTACTATTCTGACTTAAAGGATTAAGTCAGCAAGACGAAATTACGATGGTATTCTGAATGTTTAGGTTCAAGTATTTACCTGCAATAGCTTCCATGTATAAAGGCAGTGTTCTGTCAAAATCTCGTACATACGATATGTACAAATTCATGGATCTAGGTACAGTAATAAATTAAAAATACAGGAATTCACTTGCAATCCAAATATAAACTTAAGAACAAATCGATGATGAGTAATTTCGAAAAAAGAGCAAACCAAACAGTTCCAACGCATTGGAACGGTCAGTCCGCAAAAGGGGCCGACTGGGGTGCTTAATTGGTTTTACTGAGCTCTAACCTCGTACTTCTATGTAACGAAGTGTTTTATATAATTGGTAGAATTAGAACGGCTACATATTGCATAAACATTGAAAATCATATTGTACATTAGCTACATGCTAAGTCAGGAACCAGTCTTAGGACAAAATTGAATCTGGTGTGAGGTAATTAGAAATAATTATCGCATTGCCATCTAAACCTGGAAAAATATGATACTGATGATACTAAATGAATGACACTTCAATAGTCAATAAAGGTTGGTATGACACTTTACAGTCAATAAAGGTTGGTATGACACTTTACAGTTAATAAAGGTCGGTATGACACTTTACAGTCAATAAAGGTTGGTATGACACTTTACAGACAATAAAGGTTGGTATGACACTTTACAGTCAATAAAGGTTGGTATGACACTTTACAGTTAATAAAGGTTGGTATGACACTTTACAGTTAATAAAGGTTGATATGACACTTTACAGTCAATAAAGGTTGGTATGACACTTTACAGTCAATAAAGGTTGGTATGACACTTTAAAGTCAATAAAGGTTGGTATGACGCTTTAAAGTCATTAAAGGTTGGTATGACACTTTACAATCAATCAAGGTCGGTATGACAATTTACAGACAATAAAGGTTGGTATGACACTTTACAATCAATAAAGGTTGTCACGAAATTATTCAATATATCCTGGTGTAGTTAAAAATCACTTCTTCGACCAGTAATCCTTCTACAAAACCTGAATCATGCACTCGTCTTCCATTTCCACTAGTAACAGGAAACTTGATACCATAAAGCGGAGCTCTTGAAAGAAACAATATAGTTGTATTCAAATGCGACCAAGAATGTTAGCAAAACTATATTTTGAAATAATACAACACAATTACATTTGCAATCTAGACACTTTAAAAAAGACACACATAGATTATCAAATCGCATGTCACGACTGATTTCGTTCAGCCTCTTTGCATAATGTTAAGATTTTCAACATCATTGTTGTTATGTACGCAGTTCAATGAAAAATCAAATACGCCACTTTATGTAGAAAATGTAGTTAGTCATTTAAAGTTTAAATATTCATACGAATTGTCGGTGTCGGCAATTGTGCTGACTGTCGATGATATGAAAATCTGCCATTCTAATACAATTCCATAGCCACACTAATGTGCTAAGAACAATATTCCAATCAAGTTTGATATCACAACCTTGAACAGTGATTATAGGTTCGCATATTTGTTAACAATTTTACTTCGATCTGGACATTATCAACATTGTCTTTATAATTTCTAACCTAATGCATAACCTGTGTGTGTTTTTATCGTTATTTGATACTTCTATTATGCATTATCTGATATCGAAGGTATGAACAATCTGGCATCCAAGGAAGTACGATGATGATAACATGTTTCGTAATAAAAGAACTAATCGCTGGAGTTGTTAAACTTCCCATCATATCTATCCTCTGGCCACCTGTCAGAAGAACTCGATTACAAGAACGGTTAACAAGTCTCGCACGGTCCATACACACACCAGATATGCTCATATTTAACAAAACCAACAAGCTGTAAGTAAAGTTGCGTGCTGAAATGTCATAAAGCCCCACAGGCATCGTCGTTCTAAGAGCGTGAGCCAGTTTTTTCCGCTGTTTCTACAACTAATGAGGCGTGTTGGAGAAATCATCTTGTCCTACAGTTGTATTAAAAATCCTTGATTCCGTATTACTTATAAAGACAAGCTCGCATATTTAACGCATATTTGTTCTGATGTCAAATTAACGGAATGATGTCAATGGACATAGTGCAGCGTGGACTGCTCATAAATTGGTAGCAACTAGAAAACATTGTTATCAGCATTCTTTAGTGGTTTAAACTATTTAAGTAGACACTGTTTTGTTTATTTGTGGTGCCATGAAACGTCGATGAATGTAATAAATATTTTTCCATACTTCGTCTAATTGCTTTTTGAATATGTGTCTAGATTAATTTCAAGAACAACAGTGAAATAACACTTAGTTTCAATTCTTGAGTATAGACAAAACTTATCGACAAACACTATTTGTCATTGTGAATCAATATATTGAGCCATATATATTTTTGGTAACAACTGGTTAATGAATACCATTAAATCCGACAACAGAACTCACTGATTTCATTAACGGAAACGTTTGGACAGCATTCTATTTACAAATTTTCTCATCATTTAGATATCTTGACATGGGCTTTCAAAAGTTAAAAATTGTTTGGGCGTTTGGAATCGTTCAGCGATCATAACAAAATTTTAGTGTGATATCGTTATACATTTATTTGTTTCGATATTATGTATTTATTTGTAACGCTATGAAATATTGTCAGACGGCGTTTAAGAGAATAAAACAAAACAATATTAATAACCAAAATATAAACCAAATATGTGTTAATTGCATATAGTGTGTCAAAATAGCTTGTCTGTTACGACTTATGTCCCCAATGGTTAAGAACTATATTTTGGCTTTTATGACATGGTATTTTATCGGATGTTGAAATACTATGCAATCAATTCAATACGTTATTTTTATCAGTTCAATTTGTGTTGTGTATCTTGTGTTGTGTTGCTTTAAGCGTCAATATAACTTCATAAGGGGACTTATTTTGTGGATGATGTGGTTATGGGCGAAGATTTTAGCGACATAAGCGTAACAGTTTGACAACATAACGTTTTTTTATCATAAAAAGTAAAAAGTAAAAAAACAACCAATTAGGACATAAGGAAAATTAGTTTACATGTACATGTGTCCGTCTGTTAGTTTATCTCCAAAATGTCTGTTTCTACGTCTAGTTTAGAAAATTTGATCCGAAATTGAGAAAACAGATAACTAAAATAAACTCAAATTAAATGTTGAGTGATATTTGTTATATTAGTTGTATTTGTCTATAAGTGACAAACTATTTTTACATAGCTTTTGTATCGTCTTTTGCTACCACGAACGGAAGACAGATAACTCTTACAGAAGAACTCACTAGATCTTCATGTGTATTCACGTTTACACAAACACAAAAATAATGAATAAAATAAAATATAAAAATAAAACAAAATAAGATATAGTTTATAAACATTTTGAATTGGAGTAAATATTACCGCACATTTTTTTGGAAATGCACAGAAAATAACATAGATATTAAAAAGAAGAATGTTCCTCAAAACATATTTACTTTTGGCATGAACAAACGCTCATATGCTGAACGAGGTTTTAAAAATAAAAAAATGATTAAATTTCAATTCACGAATATTTTAATACCTACTAATTATATTTCTTTAGTCTACACAATTTTAAATCGCTCAAAATTTATGTTGATAAGAAATACGTGCATATGAACACGAGGTTAAGTAAAACTCGCTCATAACATCTCTGTTCATATGACATCGAAGCTCTGATTTGATGAAAGACCTTTCTTCTTTATCAGGAACACCTGAAGAAGAAAGCTCCCAAAGAACAAAGGAAAGTGCACTGAGTACACCTCCATGGCGTAACTCATTATGTTATCTATTTAATTTATTTGCTATTACGTCGTTACACAATGCTCACCAATTAACTACTACAAAGGCAACGCCTTTTATTGTATCACCCGATATAAAAGGATGAGAGCAAACCATTTTGCACCCAGAATAAAAAAAGTTTGTAGATAAAAGAGTACAATCACGCCATGTTTTCCGGACTGTTGCAAACTACTTATTTGAACAAATGAGTGAAAGTTTTATCTTTTTTACCCAGATTGACAAGCCAGGATTGCGTGTTATATACTAAGTGTTCATGATGAGGTAAAGACCTGAAATAGATTGGAATTAATTGTCTGTGTATTGGATCTGTTATCGTTAACGAGTAATCAGTAAATCTTACGATTTGAAATGGATTATTTCTTGACAATGGTTGAAATTGCAGAAGGTAGTTTTTAATAAATCTAAGCTAAGGTCAGGCTTTTTAGAAAAAGGTGTAGCAAGTATTCTTTAAAAAATGGTGATGTTGATGTTACTAATGTTGTACTTTTGTAGGATGGCAAAAACTTTTCTAAAAGTGTGCTTTATTGAAAGTCAACAGTCGTGTCCGACGGTTTCTGGTATATGGAATTTAAAATTGTCTTCATACAAAGTAACATTGAAAATATAATGTTTTTCTTCACGTCTTTAAGTTATTAAATTATTTGAAAACAGGTAATTGTCGCCGCCTAGTGCGATGCCTGTGTAACGGAAAGCTGTGAGAAACTTGCACATGGTGAAAGGTAGTCTATTTTGCGGATGTTGATTTTAGCACCCTTGTATTACCCTGATATTACGAGTCAAGAAACTCTATCTCAGAAAAGGACGTGTAAAAATGCCCACAATTATTTTATTTCGATGTAGTTGTTTTTTCGTTTCATTTGATATTGTAGATTATTCGGTGTATGTTTCGGTCTGTAAAATAAGGTTATTATATTCACTGTTACAGCAACCACACAGTTACACTGTAAAAGGTGGATTATTCCTAACATAACATTGGTCATACAATAAAGTCTAAAGATTTCATGGATTCTTCGATCATACCCGGGCTTCCTATGTGCATTATAGTCAGGTCTGTAAGTTCCGCCCATGTCTAAAACAGCATCCACATATATATTCACATATATTCAGCGTTAATCAACGCGCTTGTGACAGTGTAGGAGATGTGTTGTCTTTAACCTCAAGGTTATTATTCAACGTTATCAGTGAATCGTCTTCAAATGAAATGGCTTTATTAAACAGTTGATTGGTAATCGAAAGACACAGGCTGTCGACCCTCTCCACCAAGTTTACCGCGGGAGTGTAGGTCACTAAGATTTAAACAGTGAGATTCTGATGTGTGCATTAAGACACTAACTGTGGTTTTTAAAGACTCGATCAGCCCAATGTAACAGATAGTTAACTGTGGTTGTTAAAGACTCGATCAGCCCAATGTAACAGATAGTTAACTGTGTTGTGGCGCATTTATAATATTTATAAAAGATGTGTTTGTACTGTGACCTGAAACTGGTAACATGCATGGATAACCTGACATGGTAGCAAATCCGATGACATTAACAAACAGAACCGTCACAGATAAGCTTTCCATCTTATCTTCTATCAGGCCACCTGTCTTGAGAACGTAATGACATGAACGACTCCACAAAGCTTCCAGGGTTAACACTCACGTAAGACACGCTCCCTTTTAACAAATCGAATCTATCATCGCATGTTGAAATATCATAAAGACCCACAAGCATTTAACTTTCTGACAACGTAAGCTAGTTATTCCCGCTGCTAGTGAAAACAAAAACTAATGAGGCGTGCTTCGTACACATGTTCATCCTGCAGTTGTTCGGAATACCGGCATTTTCTAAGTTGAAAATGTAATAATTCGTAATCTGCGATGTTTGTTTTCTTGCACATAAATTAATCGCTCGTGTAAAAAAAAAACACTTCATGAAAGATTACTTGCAGCTTGTAAGAATCCAGAGCAGTCTCAGACACCCTGTAACCGTAGGCTGTGGGAGACTTAACCTTGTCCGATCAGACCATCTCTAGCCATCGGCAGCGGGGGTCATCTCATCCGAGAGTGATCAGACAGCCTTTAGCCATCGGCAGCGGGAGTCCAAGTCTGTCCATTTCACAGATAGCCTTTAGCCATGGACAGCGGAATTAATCTAATCCGAGTCTGATCAGACAGTCTCTAGTATCTTAGTCTGCCCGATTTGAAGTGTCTAGCCATCAGCAGCGAGAGTCATCTCATCTTAGTCTGCCAGATTTCCAGTGTCAAGCCATCAGCAGCGGAAGTCATCTTATCTTAGTCTGCCTGATTTGCATTGTCTAGCCGTCAGCAGCGAGAGTCATCTCATCTTAGTCTGCCAGATTTCCAGTGTCAAGCCATCAGCAGCGGAAGTCATCTTATCTTAGTCTGCCTGATTTGCATTGTCTAGCCGTCAGCAGCGAGAGTCATCTCATCTTAGTCTGCCAGATTTCCAGTGTCAAGCCATCAGCAGCGGAAGTCATCTTATCTTAGTCTGCCTGATTTGCATTGTCTAGCCGTCAGCAGCGAGAGTCATCTCATCTTAGTCTGACAGATTTCTAGTGCCTAGCCATCAGCAGCGGGAGTCATCTCATCTTAGTCTGCCTTATTTGCATTGTCTAGCCGTCAGCAGCGAGAATCATCTCATCTTAGTCTGCCAGATTTGCATTGTCTAGCCATCAGCAGCGAGTCATCTCATCTTAGTCTGCCAGATTTGCATTGTCAAGCCATCAGCAGCGAGAGTCATCTCATCTTAGTCTGCCTGATTTGCATTGTCTAGCCATCAGCAGCGAGAGTCATCTCATCTTAGTCTGCCCGATTTGCATTGTCTAGCCATCAGCAGCGAGAGTCATCTCATCTTAGTCTGCCTGATTTGCATTGTCTAGCCATCAGCAGCGAGAGTCATCTCATCTTAGTCTGCCAGATTTCCAGTGTCTAGCCATCAGCAGCGAGAGTCATCTCATCTAAGTCTGCCAGATTTGCATTGTCTAGCCATCAGCAGCGAGAGTCATCTCATCTTAGTCTGCCAGATTTGCATTGTCTAACCATCAGCAGCGAGAGTCATCTCATCTTAGTCTGCCCGATTTGCATTGTCTAGCCATCAGCAGCGAGAGTCATCTCATCATAGTCTGCCTGATTTGCATTGTCTAACCATCAGCAGCGAGAGTCATCTCATCTTAGTCTGCCCGATTTGCATTGTCTAGCCATCAGCAGCGAGAGTCATCTCATCTTAGTCTGCCAGATTTGCATTGTCTAGCCATCAGCAGCGAGAGTCATCTCATCTTAGTCTGCCAGATTTGCATTGTCTAGCCATCAGCAGCGAGAGTCATCTCATCTAAGTCTGCCAGATTTGCATTGTTTAGCCATCAGCAGCTAGAGTCATCTCATCTTAGTCTGCCTGATTTGCATTGTCAAGCCATCAGCAGCGAAAGTCATCTCATCTTAGTCTGCCCGATTTGCATTGTCTAGCCATCAGCAGCGAGAGTCATCTCATCTTAGTCTCCCCGATTTGCATTGTCTAGCCATCAGCAGCGAGAGTCATCTTATCTAAGTCTGCCAGATTTGCATTGTCTAGCCATCAGCAGCTAGAGTCATCTCATCTTAGTCTGCCTGATTTGCATTGTCAAGCCATCAGCAGCGAGAGTCATCTCATCTTAGTCTGCCCGATTTGCATTGTCTAGCCATCAGCAGCGAGAGTCATCTCATCTTAGTCTCCCCGATTTGCATTGTCTAGCCATCAGCAGCGAGAGTCATCTCATCATAGTCTGCCTGATTTGCATTGTCTAACCATCAGCAGCGAGAGTCATCTCATCTTAGTCTGCCCGATTTGCATTGTCTAGCCATCAGCAGCGAGAGTCATCTCATCTTAGTCTGCCAGATTTGCATTGTCTAGCCATCAGCAGCGAGAGTCATCTCATCTTAGTCTGCCAGATTTGCATTGTCTAGCCATCAGCAGCGAGAGTCATCTCATCTAAGTCTGCCAGATTTGCATTGTTTAGCCATCAGCAGCTAGAGTCATCTCATCTTAGTCTGCCTGATTTGCATTGTCAAGCCATCAGCAGCGAGAGTCATCTCATCTTAGTCTGCCCGATTTGCATTGTCTAGCCATCAGCAGCGAGAGTCATCTCATCTTAGTCTCCCCGATTTGCATTGTCTAGCCATCAGCAGCGAGAGTCATCTCATCTTAGTCTGCCCGATTTGCATTGTCTAGCCATCAGCAGCGAGAGTCATCTCATCTTAGTCTCCCCGATTTGCATTGTCTAGCCATCAGCAGCGAGAGTCATCTCATCTTAGTCTGCCTGATTTGCATTGTCAAGCCATCAGCAGCGAGAGTCATCTCATCTTAGTCTGCCAGATTTCCAGTGTCTAGCCATCAGCAGCGAGAGTCATCTCATCCTAGTCTGCCAGATTTGCATTGTCTAGCCATCAGCAGCGAGAGTCATCTCATCTTAGTCTGCCAGATTTGCATTGTCTAGCCATCAGCAGCGAGAGTCATCTCATCTTAGTCTGCCCGATTTGCATTGTCTAGCCGTCAGCAGCAAGAGTCATCTCATCTTAGTCTGCCCGATTTGCATTGTCTAGCCATCAGCAGCGAGAGTCATCTCATCTTAGTCTGCCAGATTTGCATTGTCTAGCCATCAGCAGCGAGAGTCATCTCATCTTAGTCTGCCAGATTTGCATTGTCTAGCCATCAGCAGCGAGAGTCATCTCATCTTAGCCTGCCCGATTTGCATTGTCTAGCCATCAGCAGCGAGAGTCATCTCATCTTAGTCTCCCCGATTTGCATTGTCTAGCCATCAGCAGCGAGAGTCATCTCATCATAGTCTGCCTGATTTGCATTGTCTAACCATCAGCAGCGAGAGTCATCTCATCTTAGTCTGCCCGATTTGCATTGTCTAGCCATCAGCAGCGAGAGTCATCTCATCTTAGTCTGCCAGATTTGCATTGTCTAGCCATCAGCAGCGAGAGTCATCTCATCTTAGTCTGCCAGATTTGCATTGTCTAGCCATCAGCAGCGAGAGTCATCTCATCTAAGTCTGCCAGCTTTGCATTGTTTAGCCATCAGCAGCTAGAGTCATCTCATCTTTGTCTGCCTGATTTGCATTGTCAAGCCATCAGCAGCGAGAGTCATCTCATCTTAGTCTGCCCGATTTGCATTGTCTAGCCATCAGCAGCGAGAGTCATCTCATCTTAGTCTCCCCGATTTGCATTGTCTAGCCATCAGCAGCGAGAGTCATCTCATCTTAGTCTGCCTGATTTGCATTGTCTAGCCATCAGCAGCGAGAGTCATCTCATCTTAGTCTGCCAGATTTGCATTGTCTAGCCATCAGCAGCGAGAGTCATCTCATCTTAGTCTGCCTGATTTGCATTGTCTAGCCATCAGCAGCGAGAGTCATCTCATCCTAGTCTGCCAGATTTGCATTGTCTAGCCATCAGCAGCGAGAGTCATCTCATCTTAGTCTGCCAGATTTGCATTGTCTAGCCATCAGCAGCGAGAGTCATCTCATCTTAGTCTGCCCGATTTGCATTGTCTAGCCGTCAGCAGCAAGAGTCATCTCATCTTAGTCTGCCCGATTTGCATTGTCTAGCCATCAGCAGCGAGAGTCATCTCATCTTAGTCTGCCAGATTTGCATTGTCTAGCCATCAGCAGCGAGAGTCATCTCATCTTAGTCTGCCAGATTTGCATTGTCTAGCCATCAGCAGCGAGAGTCATCTCATCTTAGCCTGCCCGATTTGCATTGTCTAGCCATCAGCAGCGAGAGTCATCTGTTTACTTTATAATTTCCTGCTTAGCAGAATGTTCGCGGCAAAGCGCAGAATGAAATACAGAATATGAAGCGAATATACATTACTTAAATGAACCAATCTATAAATAATTTTCAAATTAATATTACATTTTCAAACACAATATTACAAAATATCATGATTGTAATAATATGTGTAATATAAACTTTGCTGTTTTGGTTGTGAATAATAAAAACGAATACAAAGCCACTTTTATTATTTAAAAAAAAACTGTTTACTAGCTTAGCATGTTAACCTTCGAAGTATTACGCGCCTTTTACATTCTTTTATGTATTTCTTATTTTTTCAAATATTTACCACATCCTGCAATAAATAATGACTTTGATGCACAGGTCTCATCTTATGTATGTAATACATTACAACGATAACTGACAACAAGACAACTTAACAAAGATAGCAATTAAGTTTAATTGCAAGAACAAAGGATTTATACAAGATATGTGTGTCAAAAATGCGGATCAGATAAACAATTACACATATACCATCACATTAATTAATTATTTTAATCCGTGTGTTGTATTGCATTTTCTGAGCGGCTTAAATCGGAGCAAATATTTAATAGAAACTGTGCCAAAACGTGAGAAAGGGGCCAATATATAAATAAAGCGAAATGATTGGTTGATGCAACAAGGACGATATGAAAGTATTTGCAAATAACGGTAAGATATGATTAATTTACTTCTGCAGCAAATTTTGTTACGATGACAATGGGCGCTCCATTTTACGCATTTTTTTTTGATATCATCTGAATTTGAATCAAATCATCATATTATGATTATCCTAACGTTAAAAATATAACTATTATTTCTCCTTGTCATTGCAATTTATTAATAGTCTGTTATTTATTCAGCGAACTTATGCGATCCTCTTATTTAGCCGTGGATAATGGTATTTACTAGTATTTACAATACAGGCTCGGGCCAATGTACTTATTTTGACTTCGACCAAATACTTGGACCAATATACAATCACCAAAAAATAACATTATATAATTTAATTAGTTTCAATAAGCTTACAGATGCAGGTATTTGGGGATTTCGTATTATTCCAGTTTGTAATAAAAGCAACAATCTTACAATCAGGTTCATCATTTCATTGTTGGCAATATTTAAGTTGCTTCACTGTCACATACGGAGATCCCATTGAATGTAAGGACAATATAAAAAAGATACCAATGCGCAAACGAACAGTGACCTCACGCCATTACTAATCGTTAAAAGGGAAAAAACTGCTTACATGCATGTTTAATTTGCTTAACGTTTAACGCCAATAAAGTAGTTAAACAAGGTATCATTTGTCCTTGTCTTATCTGTCTTGTCTAAGCATACATTCTTTGACGGGGTTTACTCAAGGAAAGCCTCTGGAAATGTCGGCTCTAACTGACAAGTTATACAATGATTCTATACTTAAATAGGAGGCCAAGGTCACATTTATTTACAATGCATATGTTTTCACGTACGGTAAGTGGCACAAACCCAGTAAAGCCTGTCGAGACATGTGGTATGGTAAACTTATCTGACAGTACTATCAGCAATAAGTGTCAATTCCTATAAAACAGTTGATGTGATAGGTCACGTGAGTAGAGAGTTATCACCCCTATTTATCGTTCACTCTCGCGCCAAAGGCGAGATTGCAAGGCGTATTTGGTGTCTATCTGTCATGATCGTGATGGACTTTGCAGGTCAGCCATTTGTTTAACAAATCTATCCTGTACTGGTTTCGCACTTTTACAAAGTTTTCATGTATAAATGCTGTATAGTTTGTCTCCCATTTTTACATATATTTGGCATTAAGATCCTCTTGGTTATAATATATGTTTATTTATATTTGCTTAAGGCCAAACTTGTTTTATCTCAGTAAAACAATAGTCGTACTACTTTACTTCGCTAAGCTGGTTTTTGAACAATGATCTTTTTATAAATAAAATTCAATTTGCACATATTTTGATGCTCATATGTAATGCTCATATTCACATTTCCTGTCCGTGAATTTACTTCCTCTTATTAATTCATTATCGGAAGTTTTAATGATACAATATCAGTCCTGAATTACCCCTTTGTAACGGATTGATTCAATTAATTTATACAATCTTTACAGCACCCCTTTGTTGAGCACATTCCGCAGAGTTACATTTGTCAAACAGAAATCTGAGAATCCCCAGAACTAAAGTCGGTATAAGATTTCGGTCATTAATTCTAATTATGGATGAATGTCGGGAGCCTAATAAATACCCAATGTCGGTATGGTGGACCCTTGTGTAACAGATCCTTGTTCCGCTATGGAATCATCAAGTATGAATGGGCCTGGCAGAGCCGAGAACGTAAACTCGCGTTCCATATGGATGATGGAACTGTTTTATAGCAAATTGGATATAACACGAAGCACGTGGCGACCAATTAAGGGCCATAGAGGGAGCCACGGTCGATATGTTGTGTAAGAGGATGGCGGTGCTGTTTGCATTGCGTATCGGATGGTTATTGGTCGTAAATGTCTTTGTAGATTTGTCAGATACAATCAAACAATAAAGGGTTCAGTCACTTGTTAAATTAATAATTGAGCGGCGTAGCAATAATTAATGCATTCGACATATGCTTATTGCATGGAAATTTTGTAGAGTATGGGGTTGGTGTCTTATACTTGCTCATTAACGTAATTTTAGTTAACATAGTAAAATTATAAAATATGTTTGGCAAATGAAATTAAGTATATTACTCGTGCCAGTTACTGTGCCAAAAGTATGAGGATTCATATCTACTTTAAAACTGCCTTGCAAAGATGTGCATTTCTTGTCCTACGCATCTTTATGGGGGAAATATTATAACAACATGTTATACTTTTTAAACTTTAACGTTAGCGTTAGGGGATGGGATTTGCCGGCATTTTTGTCGATACTGTGCAGCGACATTTCTATCATAGCACAGGGGCACTTATGAGGTGCCCATGGACTGAACCCGGCCGGTCCATTATACTGACATCGACGAGTCAGGCGTAATGCTTTCTATTAGGCCCGAGCGTTAGGAGGGATGCCACTGCTACCAACTTTTTTTATGGTTTGACCCGGCCGGGGTTTGAACCCACGACCTCCCGATCCGCAAGCCGATGCTATTAACATTAAGTAATAAGTGTGTAAAGCCCTTTCCACGTAGGTACACATAAATGTAGATTTCTATCGGTATCCTACTGGTTACATGTATTGTTGTTTTAATTTCTGTACATTTTACATTCCTATCAGGATGCTCAGTTTTCCCTTGAACAACTGGAAAACATACGGACGGGTTGGCTTTGTCGTTATACCATGTCATTTCTTAGCTACAATATCATTTGCGTTGTGGCTTCAGGTGTACTGTGCATATATTACATGTTTAAGAGATAAATGAGCAGTCACGTCATCTTTGGAAATTATACTTCGTTTCTTCCTATTGTTGGTATATTCAAAACAGTTTGGAAGTCGTACAGTGCCATGCTGTGATCACACAACTTAATATTTCTGTTCCCCGCTCTTAACAGCAGTTAAGTGTTGAGAGAGACGTCCTGTTCTAATTTGTTGAAGGACAGTCTCGTTTCCCTACAGTTTTATATATACTTAACCAACGGTCATTTTACGCTGGTCGGTGGATGGGTTGGATTTTATTAGGTTGGCATGAAACCCCGTGGGAAAATCTGTCATAAAGAAGGACTACACACAAACAAGAAGTATCATTAGCTCCCATAAATTCGATGATAGTGGCATGTGACGCCGGTTGTCATCACATTTTGGCTTCACTGGAAGCTTATAATTGAACATTTTAAACAATTCCCCGTTTTCCATGACCACAGGCCTGGTAAACGTATTGGTATTGCTATTTTTACATTTTACAAGGCTTCTGCAATTCACTAACTATTGTTTACCAGTAGAAAAACCGACCTTTATGAACTAAGTCTGGTCCTTTTTTGGCGAGCGTTATCAGTAGTTTTATCATTTTCTATCATGAGCTTGTTACCTTCCATAACTTGTTAGATACCAGAACACATTTTGCTGACGTCATACAGCCACAAGGTCATGTATGAATAAATGGCTTTAAAATGTGTTGTTTTAAAATGGTTTCCATTTTTGTGACTTGTATTCATTTGAATCATTCGTAAGACAGTGCAGTATATTCTGCTGATATAGTAAGTATCTGTTCCAGGTACCTTACATCAAGTAAGTCAAAATATTTGGACAACTTTAGGCATTGATTTACAGGATACGTGACAGTCATGGATTTTCATCGATAATTACCGCGCGCTTCTGATGAGGTACGAAAAGCTTGCAAAGTTTGTTGAGGTATATGTGTGTAGTTAACTCTATAAGAGATACAAACGTCGAATGGGATTTGGTAGATACCTTATACACGAGGTACCATGGTTCCAGTCTTACAATTAGTTTTAATTTTGAAACTTTTAATGACATTTTACATATTCATATCCAAGCATTTAAACAATAAAACGAGTTTGTGTCTTTTAGAATTTATGCGGCTTTAATTGAGAGGACCTGATAAACCACTCTGAATTTATCAGGCGCAAAATGTGTTTATGTTTACAGAATAGAAGATTAAACAAAAAAAACAACAACACACACCTGTTGAAGAAAACAGTGTGGGAATTTTCAGTAAAACACTTTCACCACGGCGCAAACCCATAATTCCTGTTCGTTCGCATAATAGTAAACAACAGCCGACGAGGTCTTTAACTTGTATAGTATATTTTTTATAAGATATGTATTGCGTCATTTAAATCAATTATGATTGTGATTCCTCATAAAAGATAGTACTTTTAAATACATTAATACGTTGACCGTTCAGAAATCTCGTCGGCCGTGTTCGCATCTTGAATACAGTGTATGGACACCAAGAATACAACACGTAATTAAGCATCATCAAAACGTCCTTTTGTCAGGACACACACTTGGCTAGAGTTATTGTTCTTTATTCTTATCTTATCAGGGGTTTCGCGATGTCAACGACTCGTTAAGTTTGGTAGTTGCATGTCTTTTTCATTAAGACAGCCATAACATAAAAATGACCCAAAGATTAATGCATGTCGGTTTAATATATGTCAGACCACATGCCGGGTGCTTTCATCATCCAATTATCTAAAGCTGGAAATTTAGGTATAATGTATAGCAAAGTATTTTTTAAAATGTTGCGTTTATTCTGAATCCTTAATCGTGAATACCAACAGTCGATATTGACGATTTTATTCCTGTTCGCCATAAAATCAGCAAGCAAACATATAATTGTTACGACAAGAGTTGTCGATGCAGTTAGCTTATCTACCAAGTAGTGAATAAAGCAAGACACTTAATATAGATGCAGCTATTTGCAACTTTAGTGTAAACAAACAACAGCAGCAGAGCTAGCAATAACAACTAAAAGGTCCTCACCTTAAAAAGGCATTAATGTACAAAGATATCATGTTTCGGAAATTGATATACTTCTTGGTGTCCAATCACTTGGTTCAATAATTTACAACATCTACTCTTGATCAGAAAAAAACTGTCGATTTGCTGAAATAGTTACTTTAAATATCATATACCTTGTTACAAAAAAACCTGTCTGCCTGCCAAACGAGATCTCACATCAACAGCAATCCTAAGGAGATGGCGACAGCGGCATATTTTCATTACTGACATTGCAGGAAAATAATAATGCAGGGAGACGCATATTGCAATTTACATGTGGTATCCGACTATTTGGACGATGTAAACTCTGACCTGAAAAATCCTGGAAAATGTTGTTTATCGGTGTCCTTCATCTATGTGAAAATCGGAATCTAACACTAAATTGTTCATTACAAGCATGGATTTCCAATTGGATCTACGCTCCATAGTTAGCTAATTTTAAGAAAACCACGTCGCGACTATCCAGTTATACGGAAAAGATGATTTTAAGGGATTATTTTTCGATTTTAACTGTTTAATAATCAGATTAGTGTTCTAAATCTTCCTTACTTATGCCTAAGAACCCCAAAGAAATATTGTTTATATAATTATATTTGATATAGGCAAACTCTGGGCTATCACATTTAAAACATTTTAAGTTCTATTTTGATTTATCAGATATTAGAATAAACTTTTCTTTTGTAACGGATGAATGTTTTGTGATTTTCGTTTGAATCGTCGACAATTTAAAATCATTTAAGACGAGATAAAATTCTTTGGAACTTTTTCTTTAAACAGATTCTGTGCCATCAGAAAATGCCGCCTCCGTAATTGATTTGATAATTCAAATGCAGTTAAAGTCGTTATTTAGCAATCGTCGATTCAATGATTCGCATGCAAATGAAATCAAATTTTCTTCACGCTAAAACAACCAACACAACCTATTGGGTAATCACAAAACCTTAAGTAATTTCGATCGTTTGAAGTGTTAAACCGATTACAAAAAATAATACGATAATACTATAAATGGAAACTGACAGTTGACCCGTCCTGCATCTGTGTGGATAGAAAGCTACTCTTGATCAAATCCTTTCGTCCTGCGACATACATGTAGCTCTCTCACAGGGAACCTTCAGGTGGCGCCATGAGTGCTTCGACAGCTGGTTCACTTTCTGGACATAGAAAGGAGGAAAAAGAGAAAGACCAATGCTGGGTTCAACCCCTACGTGCGAAGTCAGAAAGCCAACACATCTATGCAGAAATAGGGCATAATGAGTTCTGTAAGTACCAGGGAGATGCGTGTGGACCTGGAAAAGAAACTCCAGCTCCCTGACATAGTCCACACAAATCTCAGACCTGACATAGTTTTATGGTCAAATCATGGGAAAAGGATCGTAGCTACTAAGCTCACTGTGCCATGGGAAGGGAGATGTGATTAAGTCTATAAGCGAAAAGCTGACACATTTGCCTCATTGATGGAATAATGCCGCCAGAAAGGATGAAGCACATGCCTGTTAACTACATCATCTGTGTAGAGGATGCTTAAAGCCTCGGAATTTTGTGGACAAAAACAAAAAAGTTACTCAGGCTGTTAGTAATGCTGCGGAAAAAGTCTCCAGTTAGATTTGGTTGAGATGGAGCCACCAGAGCTGGATCTAGATACCTACGTGCAGTGCTTGATCAACACCGTAGCCCCACTATACTGGTGGAACTGAGTGTTCTGGAATTCAAGGGATGAAACACTCAAAGATGTATAGATTCTAGTTGATGACAATTAGTAGCTTAGATGGCAGTACACAACTGTAGTCAACAACTTCTATATTTCAAGGGTACATCAACAAAAAAGAGCAATAATTAACAAATAATACATGACCTTGAGGGCAATATGCAAGTTTACGGACTGGTTGGTCAGACCGAGAAAGGAATATGGCCCGAATCTTAATCCTTTTATCCCTTTTGTTGCTTTTATGTTTAGTATAATTTGCTTTCAAATAATAATGGTATTTGTTCAGTTTGTGAAATAACTCAAACCCTAGTCGTTTTTCATTATTTTCAAGCGATGTAGCAAAAAAAAAAAACATTCTCTTCTTTAAATTTTTGTTGTTAAAATTAAATAGTAAATGTTACTAGACAAAAGACCCGGACTTTAAGAATTTCGTTCGTGTAGGTTTCAAAGGAAGAATCGTGGCCTTTTTCTGCTAGATATGTTCGAAAGAGCTTCATTTTTTTCGCGGTTTTTGGTGTTTTTTTGAATCCATTAGATTCGTTGAGTTTAACTAAATCTGTCTCCGATAAAGAGGCGAATCACTTAGCCATTTTGACAATATCGTCTGTTTGTGTTGTCGTAAAATTCGCAAGTCGTAAAAGTCGCGTTTAAACAGTAAAACAAACTGGATGACGTCATAAACAGTCTGTATAAGAATTATGGACTGGGTAGCCGGTCAATATGCGATTTATGGACTGGATGACGTCATATTAAATATAGAACGGCGTATGCAAATGAGGTATAATATTAATTAATAATAATAATTAAATAATGGGAGAGTTTTAATGTTTTCTTGCTAACATCTCAATCATCTAGAGAACAGAGAGATGGCCCTGACGACTAGCTATATCACGTGATGGAGAACAGAAAGATGGCCCTGACGACTAGCTATATCACGTGATGGAGAACAGAGAGATGGCCCTGACGACTAGCTATATCACGTGATGGAGAACAGAGAGATGGCCCTGACGACTAGCTATATCACGTGATGGAGAACAGAGAGATGTCCCTGACGACTAGCTATATCACGTGATGGAGAACAGAGAGATGGCCCTGACGACTAGCTATATCACGTGATGGAGAACAGAGAGATGGCCCTGACGACTAGCTATATCACGTGATGGGGAACAGAGAGATGTCCCTGACGACTAGCTATATCACGTGATGGAGAACAGAGAGATGGCCCTGACGACTAGCTATATCACGTGATGGAGAACAGAGAGATGGCCCTGACGACTAGCTATATCACGTGATGGAGAACAGAGAGATGGCCCTGACGACTAGCTATATCACGTGATGGAGAACAGAGAGATGGCCCTGACGACTAGCTATATCACGTGATGGGGAACAGAGAGATGTCCCTGACGACTAGCTATATCACGTGATGGAGAACAGAGAGATGGCCCTGACGACTAGCTATATCACGTGATGGAGAACAGAGAGATGGCCCTGACGACTAGCTATATCACGTGATGGAGAACAGAGAGATGGCCCTGACGACTAGCTATATCACGTGATGGAGAACAGAGAGATGGCCCTGACGACTAGCTATATCACGTGATGGAGAACAGAGAGATGGCCCTGACGACTAGCTATATCACGTGATGGAGAACAGAGAGATGGCCCTGACGACTAGCTATATCACGTGATGGAGAACAGAGAGATGGCCCTGACGACTAGCTATATCACGTGATGGGGAACAGAGAGATGTCCCTGACGACTAGCTATATCACGTGATGGAGAACAGAGAGATGGCCCTGACGACTAGCTATATCACGTGATGGAGAACAGAGAGATGTCCCTGACGACTAGCTATATCACGTGATGGGGAACAGAGAGATGGCCCTGACGACTAGCTATATCACGTGATGGAGAACAGAGAGATGGCCCTGACGACTAGCTATATCACGTGATGGAGAACAGAGAGATGTCCCTGACGACTAGCTATATCACGTGATGGAGAACAGAGAGATGTCCCTGACGACTAGCTATATCACGTGATGGGGAACAGAGAGATGGCCCTGACGACTAGCTATATCACGTGATGGAGAACAGGGAGATGGCCCTGACGACTAGCTATATCACGTGATGGAGAACAGAGAGATGGCCCTGACGACTAGCTATATCACGTGATGGAGAACAGAGAGATGGCCCTGACGACTAGCTATATCACGTGATGAAGAACAGAGAGATGGCCCTGACGACTAGCTATATCACGTGATGGAGAACAGAGAGATGGCCCTGACGACTAGCTATATCACGTGATGAAGAACAGAGAGATGTCCCTGACGACTAGCTATATCACGTGATGGAGAACAGAGAGATGTCCCTGACGACTAGCTATATCACGTGATGGAGAACAGAGAGATGGCCCTGACGACTAGCTATATCACGTGATGGAGAACAGAGAGATGGCCCTGACGACTAGCTATATCACGTGATGGAGAACAGAGAGATGGCCCTGACGACTAGCTATATCACGTGATGGAGAACAGATAGATGGCCCTGACGACTAGCTATATCACGTGATGAAGAACAGAGAGATGGCCCTGACGACTAGCTATATCACGTAATGGAGAACAGAGAGATGGCCCTGACGACTAGCTATATCACGTGATGAAGAACAGAGAGATGTCCCTGACGACTAGCTATATCACGTGATGAAGAACAGAGAGATGTCCCTGACGACTAGCTATATCACGTGATGGAGAACAGAGGGATGGCCCTGACGACTAGCTATATCACGTGATGAAGAACAGAGAGATGACCCTGACGACTAGCTATATCACGTGACGGAGAACAGAGAGATGGCCCTGACGACTCAGCTGTTATCACATCTTTGTTGACATATATCCGATTTGAATTGTGGAAGAATAAAGGTAACCCCAAAAAACACAAAATATAATGTATATATCATTATTATTCCTGTTACTGAATTCAGCTTTTTAAGACGTATTAAGGTAGCGTGCAAGGTAGATGTAATCGTTTCTTAAAACGTCCTATGGATGTGAAGTGCGGCACTTTCATGCACTGATTTTCGGTTTTTTATTTTTAACTTTTGAAAATATCAGAATTAAATTTGATTTAAGTTTAAAATGTTGTCACTTGAAATTGTTAATGTCTCATGTGTATGTATGATTTATAATTTAAAGTGCATTGGTTACGACGATATACTGTGAACAAATAAAATGCTATGCTCTATTCTGTTGTTTGCGTTGGGACCTTTTCCATGCGTCCAAAGACAATTTGTTGTTGTATATTATTTTAGTACATGAAATTTGAGGACCTTGTAAAACTTTTAACAGCAATGTATGCTGTTTCTCGGTCGGTTTGTTGTTAGGTAACCCCCCCACCCCCCGCAGAGGCTATATCACTGCGACATAGTAACATCTGGGGCGTCTTACAGCTGTGTTCACAACATTCATGACCAAAAAAAGTTTATTATTTTATATTATTATTATATATTTTATTTTGACCTTTACATATGTCCATTAGTGTAAAAATAGAATTCTTCCATAAAGATATTCGTCTCATTCGTACACTCACAAATTTCAGGAACCTTTCCTCGGCACAGATTTGCACAATTAGTAATGCATGAATAAACATTACATCGTTTGTTGTCGTACAATTAAGATAATATTTAAGACAAAAGTTTTTGTTGATATTCATGTCCTGTTGCAAGACATTCTCATAAATTATGCTGGTATATTTTGGCGGTTTTGTCTTGTAAGCCTTGCATACACCTAAATTTGTAGACAGTTCTGGAGATATAGACGGGTCCGGAGATAGGGACGGGTCCGGAGAACTTTAGTCGTGAGCAGTCTCCTAGATCATCATTCAGACTGATTCATTTGGCCAATCTACGTTGGTCAGTGGACAGGATCGGTTTCATCAAGCTACTTGCAGACTCCCTAGAGAAATCTGCTCGCCCGTGTTCACCAGGCATATACTGAAGCTACATAAAACAAATATCATTAGCCGGTCATTATCACACTCAGAAAAGTTCTGGCTTCACAGAAAGAACATAACTGAACTTTATTAAACTGCTCTCTGGCTGTGTTATGCCAGAAAGCTTTAAAGGTTTGTGTTAGGTTATACGTTTTATATGATAACGATGATGACTACGATGATGATGATGATGATGATGATGATGATGATTACGGTGATGATGATGACGATGATGATGATGATGAGATGATGATGAGATAATGATGATTATGATGATGATAATGATTAAGATGATGATGATATGATGATGATGATGATATGATGATGAGATGATGATGATGATGATGATTGATGATGATGATGATGATGATGATGATGATGATGATGATGATGAGATGATGATGATGATGATGATGATTATGATAATGATGAAGATGATGATGATGATGATGATGATGATGATGATGATGATATGATGAAGATGATAATGATGATGATGATGATTGATGATGATGGTGATGATGATGATGGTGATGATGATGATGATATGATGATGATGATGATGATGATGATGATGATGATGATGGTGATATGATGATGATGATGATGATGATGATGATGATGTTGATGATGATGATGATGATGATGATGATGATGATGATGATAATGATGAGATAATGATGAAAACATGACATCGAATGCTGAAGGAATATTGACGTTATCAAAAATTTACGTCGTAATGTATAAATAACTATACGATTCTTGAATAATTGGTTGGTGAGGTACATAGAACCTTTTATTGAAACAGACACAAATACACGGGCCTGTGTTCTTTATATACGCCTATATTTACATTGTCTGTACGCACATACGAATCAAACTGACACTCTAAATATACTGCATGTTCAAAGCGTACGAATGGGCAGTTGTAATGTAACAGTAGAGAAGCCGTCCCCGAGGCAGCCGTTTGTATAAATGGTTTTAAAACAGTTTGTGACGGTTCAGCTGGTATGATGGCATAATCTATAAGCACGCACGTTGCATTGTTTTACTGATTTCATATAATTACTGTAAGGAAATATGTGTCAATTTACAATTCTGACGTAGGGTCTGTCTTTAAAGTAAAAAAAAAGTAAAAAGTTTAACAATTACATTTAAATACAACTAAAGCTTCTGTGCAATCAGAATCGAGACTCGCGTAGATTTGACAGATTACGGTTAAAGACGTATTTCTGCAACCCTAGAGTTCATGATTCGCACCCAAGTGATTACAGATGCAATATCTATATTAAAAAATAAAGTATATGATAATAGCGAATAAATGCCTGTGAGAAAAACCTTTGTTAATTTATGTAAACTTAAACAGCTAAATAACATATAAAACTAAAACATAATTCACATTAAAAAATAGACAAACGATCATGATTATAACAGAACACAAATCATCAAATTAATAAGTCGATACAAAACTATATTTTCTTTCAATATGATTTAATATCATGTACTAAGAAATATAAACAATTAGACAAACCAACGAGATCTGTTTTATACGAGTTCTCGAAATCATAACCTGATTAACAATATCACAACAGAGCGTCCCTTGACAAGTTTCAAGCGACAATTTTAGCTGTTGGAGAGACTAGCAGAATCACATATTACGTGATGGAGAACCAATCTTACCTGATGCTTTGTTTACTTTCATTAAAGATTTTCTTGCAAAATACATAGTTGCAATGTAGTGTTGGTCCTCAGCTAGGATGTTAAACATCAGTCGATACTTTAACATTTTAGCTTTGCAGTGCGATTGAAAATGATAACTCAAATCCAAATGTCTATAAAACTATTTTCAAAAAACTCAAACCCGATTTATGGACGACTTATTTCAAATGAACATGTTGTTCGGTTGGAAAAATAGTACTTAACATTGTCATGTGCTTGGTTTGTTAAGTTATATCCATCTATGATAAATACTCTAAAAGGCATTGTTCAAACACTTTTGACAACTTTTGACAACGATACGTTTTGATATAATCGTTAACACGATTAATCATAAATGTCACTGAAAATGGGAACACAAATATAAAATATTCAACCATACACTCACGTCTTTCTAACAAACATAAAAATACTGCGATTTATTAAGTGTGGATCAACAACCTTTACAAGGATTAAAACATAGCATTTAACCATCGTGTGAGCTGTAAGATATAGACACTAAAGACAATAATGCAAGTTGTGGCCGGATCTCCAAATTTAGCCATCCTACACGACCGCTAGATACCATATCGTGGATCTAAATGATTCTTCTTCCGAATAGTAATTCCTCCCTGACGCCAAACGGAACCTTTGAGATATCAATGTCAGAAGGGCTACGATAATAATTTAACTGTGATCAAGGGACTGCATTAATATGAGCTAAATACTCCGAGCGTCGCGCTATGTCAATATATCATGTGACGAAAAGGCAATCTAAATGAAATCTCCACTCCAAGATGAAATGCACTAGACCTGATTGGATACAAAAGACTGGAACATCAATGATAAGTATGTAGTTTTACAATTTTGAACAATATAACTATTTTAACGATTATGTTATAGTATATTATTACTTCATACTAGCGTCTGTCTTTAGATTTCTTAAAAGACTGTTTCCAGACTGCCATCGCCAAAATCTTAAATTAATAGCCCTTTAAGTAAATTTGATTTTAAATGATCTTGTTATCGCGGGTATTGAAAATATGAGGTCAAAATTGTCAACGTCATTCGTTAGCGAGCTCATGAGTGCATGGTTATGATTTATTCTTATTAATTTATTCATATTTAAATACCAAGTAATGTTGGCCTTAAATTACACAATCATGGACAATGAGAATATACGTCAAGTTATATATATTAAAAATTCAAAGCAGACATTGTTCCAGTGAGGTTAAGGCATGGCCAATTTTTTAAATCTATAATTACTTCATTACGACATTCTTTTATTCAAGCTTCGGCTGCACCAAAAGGATCCTTTTCATACATCACTGAATGGTCCTCCTAAAACGATAAAGCTAATTGTCCGTTAAATGCTTTTTCCCTTATGAGTATTCTTTATTTAATAGGTGTTAACCTTTTGTGATTTGGAATTATATAAATCTGTCGCATCTAGGTTAATTGCTCAGAAACTTTCAAAGAGAACGTCACAGACAATACGCCTATATCATAGAATACAGTCATGGGCTGGCCACGTGATCAATAGTTGGAGTCATGTTATGGCGTGCTCGTAAATCACGAACAATTGCAGAGATTATGATTTCCATAGGTTTATGGAAACAATGCAATGGATGGTTAAATAAAAGATTTTAGTGGTTAAAACATAATGGCGGTGTTGTTTCTAAATAATTATATGGACGAATTTTATTTTAAGGAATTATTTCCTATCGATTCCTCCATGATGACACTTGTCTTGTTTAAAAAACTTTATTAACTAAATCATACATCATACATCCTTTTTAAATTATAGCAAATAAATACAAAAAACAACCTTAACACATGGAATATAACAACCGTAAATGAAAAACATTTGTCAAAATGAACAATTAATAAGTAGACTTAATCAATCAAATAATTTATCGCCAAAGTTCAATCATAACTTTTACCGATCTAGCAGTATTATGGTCCCGATGTTGTCTGAAGAATGGTGTGTAGTCCAGCGATAATTATTACATCTTATCTTTATGTTTAAATTCATTGAGATGTTCGTCGTGGGCTTTACATAATAAATATTAAGCGCCGATGCTTTAAGGTTAAATTCCAACCTGGCCAAGCAGTGTAAGTGATGCTAACGAGCAGAGAGTTATATAATAGACAATATCTGTACCAGGAACGTTCACTTATAAGCTTTATCTTAAAACGGTAGATAAATAATTATAATTTAAAATATAAAGAATAATCCACGGTCGATTATAGTTCAACATTACGTTATTTCAACAATGTGTACACTTATCTCTTTTTCAGAAATTCGAAAAAAAAATCAATTACATTAATATGCTTGTTTCTGATACTTAGGGCCACATCCCTCGTTATCTCATTTGGAATAATCAAATAGCCATAAATGTCTCCAAACAGTTGCTCGCATATATTTTACTTAATTACGGTTACTATTGTCGGACAAAATTGAATTAATTGGGAACAATAAACCTTTGTATTGTGTTCTTCACAATCCCAGCAGTGTGGAAATGTAATGCAGCTGTTACAATGTCACAAAGAGGAGAGTTTGGCAGTTAATTGCTACATAACTGTAACTCACGCCAAGTTATGTGAGTTGATAATGCATAGAATTGCTAAACATCGACCTGAAAACATATTTGTTGCAATAAATTATTTCTCAAACAACAGCCTCAATGTCCGTAAAGAGAGCTGTGTCTTCAGCAGACATCTAGAGAAGTCATCTGGAATCAATCATACGTGCACCGGAACTGAAGTCTGCTCTGTTGTCTGCAAGGCGAAAAACAATGTCTCCGGAGTACATTCTTTTACTTGCAGAAGTTGTTACCAAGACATTGTTACAATGATTCCGAACTTGCATTCCATTTAGCTGACGATTGCAGATGTGTGTTGTTTTTCAGGGAGAACTTAATAAATTAAAACACGTATTTCGTGTAACAATAATAATTTCATGAGATAATTAAAAATAAAGATAACAAACATTTCACCCTTTTCGCGCCTCTTCTGAAAATAGATGTTGTAGAAATATATTTGTATTGTACACGCAGAAAACACATATCAGTTTCCTAACTTTCAAGTATGTTATCTGGTGTTTATTTTTCAAAGTTCACGAGAAATGCCAAATATTAAGAGTGAAGCCAATTGCAGCGAAATGTTCAAGCTATTTTATCTCCGTTGATAATTTATTTTGTGCATCTGATCTGTAACAGAAACTGCAATAAACTTTAGAGATCCGGCCACAATAAACATTTGTCCTTGGCAACATCATCCGTAAATATTTGTGTATATTCACGGTCAGAATTACCAGGTTTCTAACATTCCTGGACTACCTTTGACCAAGATATCACCATATTTTTATTGATAACTAAAGAAAAATGCTTGTCAGTCAAAAATGTATTTTTTGTAAATATAATCAGTCTATGCATATGTTCCTATCACTGGTAGATTTACAAATTAACTAAATCCTAAGTTCGGTATATGTTACTGTTGCTAAAGCATGCCATACATTCTGCTTAAATAGTTAGAGTTTCTGCATAAACTTAAATTTGAAGATGATTCCGAGGTAATATTATAGCTGTTCAAGAGCAGTCTCTTACTCATCGACAATTGACCAACTTTCAAAAATAGACCTCGGAGGGGATATGGGGTTGGGTGGGATTTAACCCGGCAAGATGGCAGAGAAACCCCAAACTCTTATGCTCGTTGTTAAATTGCACATGTAAGACAGTATTTTGAAAAGAAACAATAGTCGAAGGTTAATTGCAGAGACAGAGGCATGGAGAGTGAGAAAGAAAGAGACAGACATACAGACAGATAGACAAACGAACGGACTGACGGACAGACAGGAAAAAAGAAAGGGGAGGGGAAAAAGACAAGGCAACATACAGAGATTTTTTATTGAGTTGTTGCATAAGGTAAGACTGACATGACAAACGCATTTCATATTAATCAAACTAAAACATGTACACATGTGTATACGCAAAGGTCTTTGATGCAATTAAATATTTGTTTATGCTATTTTACGAATCCGCGCTGACATTACAGTGCCGAGATGTGTAATGTAGCCCTTACTGAAGGAAAACAAACTTGTGTTTAACTGAAAACATGCTTTGCAGCTGGAGCTACCGAGAATCCCGTTGTTGTTTTTTTCCGAACGTGTACGAAAAGGGCCTAAGATTTCATAAGGCCAATCTACGTTGGTCAGTAGACAGGTTTGGCTTCATTACACCAGCTATAGACTCCCTTGAGAAATGTACTCGCCCATATTTGTCAGACAGATACTACCGATACATTTTTGGCGTAGATGTCTAACCTCACGTTTAACCTAGTTAATGATGCTGACGCAAGACAAGCCCGGATAAATTTCAAAGCGGCCAGGATTGATAGAAAATATCCATTGCATCGGTACGCTCATCAGTACAAGAAACAGGCCACATAGCTAAAGACCTATAAACATACTGTCTGCTTAAAGTATTTAAACTCCTGCGCCTTTCTGACCTTTAACAATCCCAACGTTAAGTATGAAATGTATTAGTTACTGCGTTTGTCAGAAAACTGTTTCTGGGGGATACATGTATGTCATCAACATCAGAAAGTGTGATTTAATCAAGCATGTCCCCAGCCCACGTCGAATAGTTTGCTTCATATTGTTTTTGTACCATGTATGTTACACAATAACTTCGTCTAGTATAGAGAGGAGTACAAAGCAATGTGTTCATGAGCATTTGCATCATCATCCAGACAAATTATCTGGCCAATCTGCGAAGGTCAGTCATACTGTCTATATTAGTTAAGCCAGTCGTAGACTCACTGGATGGATTTTCCTCGAGTTCACCAGATATTGTTTCTGCATAAAACAAGTATTATTGACCATGACAAATTAAGCGATATGACTCCATTATGAGTATGTATAAATATATATTATCCGGTTGCCCAGTTTGCTACTGGGGAGCTATTAGAGTCACAGAATTTATAAAGTCACTTATATAAGAGTCGCAAAACAGCCCACAAGGCCACACACCAGGATAATGTATTTGTAACTATTTGTACATCTCTCGTTATAGCTGACACTCAGAACTCATGTTTAGCAATAAATTAAGAAACAAACAAGAGAATTAACAAAATATTGCTGATCCCAAAATCCCCAGCACATAATACCACAATAACTGAACAAATACATACACTTGTTGCTAAAAGCTAGTTATCCAGTCTGTATCCAGTCTGTATTGCTTAAAGTGAAGGAGTCTTATCATCACAGTGAAAACTCAAGTTTTGATCGTGTATTGTTTTAAAATTTTTAAAAATGTGAAACATATTTTGAATGTCACCCTGTATAAAAGTAATTTAATTCCTGTAAACAGCGACCGAACTTACCTGGATATTTTCCTGAGCAATTTTGACTTTCCTGCGGCCGTGGTCACCTTCTGTGTGGCAACAATGTCAGACATTAGATCTTGGAAGAGAAGTACAGTTAACAAAATCAAAGCGCTTAGAAGCGTTGTTGGGCGGTATCAGTTTGACGTGGTATCCGATTACATCCGTGCAAACAATAGTAAAAATCATTTCGTAGTAAATCAAATGTAAAAAAAACGGAAATTGGAAAGCAGGCAAGTCTTTAGCTGCAAATAAACACCTCTTCTAAAATATAGATTATACATAAGGAAAAAAAACAACATCAGGGTAACTAATATCCAATAATAGAAACGATTTTGTTAAACATTCAGTATTTTCTATATGGTTTTGAATTTGATCTTAAATCAGGTCTATAATAAACGCTCATACATGCTACCGGATTCAGCCAAAATAAACTGAGTTTGAAATTTAATAGTAATAGACATACACATTATCTGACCGCAAGTAGTCACAGTCATGCAGGGTCAATTCTGTGTGGTTCTCTAATCCAGCTTTCTCATAACTCTGGAGGTATCTGTGGCTATATCATTTCGTAACTACTGAAGAGATATTCGGATAAGATCGAGTATGTAGGTTTTATTTTATTTATTTATTTTTATTTAGGATGTTTCATTCTAGGGTTAAGAAAATCGACGAGAATACAGATAAAATGTGACCCTGCTTATTTAAGGGGATTGCTCAACAATTTCAAGGAAAATAATTAGTTTTAACCGATCGAATAACTGTAGTTTCAAATGAAATTGTATACATTCTCTATTACCCATTATGCTAAATTATAAAATGTATTTGTTCTTAACATTTCATTGCCAATACAAATATCGATTTTGAAAATTTTATTCCGGTTTGCCATAAAATTAACAAGCAAATATTTGTCTCGGAAAGCAAAGTCTTGTTTAACAATAATTATAGGTATTGTCGTTACGTTTAATTAGAAAGCTTTGATCCTTTGAAATCAACTTTCACCGGGTTTGGCCTATCAGGAATGCAAATTTCAATACCTGAACAGTCGTTTATCCGTGTCGTATCAACATCTACTTATCTAAATCATTATTTACTGAAATCACTGTCGTGTTTTCACTTTTTGCAATAAAAAATGATGCATAACATATTGTATGTTGTTGCAAGACAATTGTGCAGTGTTCCAATTAGTATGGTTATTGGTGTGGTCTATATATATATGTATATGGTTATTGGTGTTCTCTCTCTCTCTCTCTCTCTCTCTCTCTCTCTCTCTCTCTCTCTCTCGCTCTCTCTCTTCTCTCTCTCTCTCTCTCTTCTCTCTCTCTCTCTCTCTCTCTATATATATATATATACACACCACATTTCAACAACATAGAATTTAATGCATAGTATTCACCAAATCATGGATTATGCTAGTAACTTCGAAGTTGTGCTAACCTATGTTATTTCAGAAGTATACGTATTGTTGGATTGCAGTAATAACTTAAATGTCAACTATGTAGGTAAGATGACAGATGATCGATCAACTTGTACGTCAATCACAGGGGCGATAAAAGTGTGTGGATTTACGCATATCTGTATAGTCTTTGACTTTTGATCTCCAAAGCACTACAAAACAATGTGTTGCAAAAGAAATAATAAGCACACGGTCATATTTTTACTTAACGTGAAAACGAATTTTAGTACAAGCGACTTTTTCATTGTAAATGACCTTTAAAGTCTTCCTCATCAATTAAACTTATTCTGTAACCATGACAATGGCTCATTCTGAAGTTTCTTTATTGGGCCCTTTATTGGGCCCATCTTTGCAAGCTTTTCACACAATCACTGAAGAAAAGTTCAAGGAAAACATTTGAATTGACACACACACACACGCGCACACGCACGCACAAACACGCACACACACGCATAAGCAAGAACACCCGCACACATACATGCAAAAACACGCGTGCACGCACACACGCACATGTGCATGCACTAACTTTCCAATTTAATATGTAAGTATCCATATGATTAGAAAATGTATCTGTTTCCTAATCTTAATTTGATTTCAAATGCATTTGTTCTGTATGGAGGCTATTTTCCAGCACCCGTTATACTGGAGCAATCCTGTCCTTAACCGTGGCATCTCTAGCAGCAACAATCACTATCGATGTAGATATGGAAGTTGAAGAGATATGCATCCACTGACAACCCGTGTGCAGTGACTATCCAATTACGCGGCTGTAGAAGCAGCTATCTTGGAGTGCCACTGCAGCTAATATAATTTGCATATATAGGATTGTAATCTCGGGGATTCATTCCTTGAACAGAATCTTGGCAATCAGAAACTGCCTCGTTCGTAATTGATCTGATAATTAAAATGCGGTTAAAGTCGTTAGTTTGCAACCCTCGACTGCAAGAGACGCATGCAATGAGAGCAAATGCGATTGTGCGTACGCTAAAGAAACTAAATGTATGGGCAATTGCATCAACCGAAATAAATCCAATTGTTTCTTGTGTTTGTTGTTGTTGTTTAAATAAAGCATGATAAATATTTTCAAAAAGAATATGAAATATCAATATAGGACAATGTGTGTGACAACACATTCATATTAGAACATGTCCAAAATTTAGAATTTATATAGAATTTATAAAATGTACATTGGCATACATAAAATCGAGTATAACAACATACATGTTATATAGACACAGGTTGGTGAAATAAAACAAACAAAAAAATCTCTTGAAACGTTTTCTCACGACATTTGAAGTAAAAGACGAACTGTAGTATATACAAATGTACAACGTGATAGCGGAGGCAATAGACCTGGCTCTGGCGAGAGCGCTCTACCGGTAGTTTAGCTAATATTTACTTGAGTTAATCTGAGACTTTCTGGAAAGTTAAGAATATAGATCTCCTAACGTGTACCTGTCAATATTGTTGTTGCAAAATATTGATCATCAGTCTAGTGGGTGAGGCTCATATTGATGATTATCAGTTTTTATTGTTTTAAAGTTTAACTGTTATGGTTTTTTGCAAGAAGTATTTTTAAATCACTCTATAATATGTAAAGAAGCCACATTGTAATTAACTCTGGGAAAAAATAACACGTGTAATCTGAATGTATAAGAAATTGCTTTCTTCCATTGACCGTTTATGGCAAACACTGGAGTTTTCCTATAACGATTGAAACATGTACAGCGACAAAATACATGTATATATAGCAAAAATAGCCCGAACTGCCTCCATTAAGTTGCGACAGTAACTCAGTCACTATTTTCGTAAAATTGGGAAAGTTATAGCTGGATATATGCAAAAAGGTTAGGACAGAAACTGTATTGTTTGATGCCAGTTTAAGCGACTAAAAATTAATACCCTAAACAGACATTTATAAACAGACACGTCTCGCAACAATATTTATCGTAAAGGTTACTGAATCAGAAAGTTCGTAATAAAAAAGCAACAATTCAATCACATTTTATCATGATTATGCTGTTTATAACTGTAGATTAAATTCTTTAGCAAGCATTGAAATGATGTTTAATGTAATACTTTACGCCGCTACGTCAGATAAAGACCATCACGACAGTTGTTGTCGCCATTTTCGCAATTAAGCCATTGGAGATGACCGCAGGAAACCAAATCTTCTATCTAAACGACCCTTTCAACAAACGTTAATTGCTCTCTGACAGTAAACGAAACCTTTACTTAAGCTATGACAATAGCGCTATAAAGATAATATAAAAACAATCAAACAATTGCATTAATATGGACTCGATGCTTTGGATTTCACGCAATGGCAATATTTTATAGGACAGAAACTCGATCTAATTGACATCTTCAATCTAAGATAGTATTCGTCGGTCGTGAATGAATACGAATGGATTGTCTTGTTTGGTTAATATTAATTTTTTATATTTTGGAGTTAAACCTTCCACATTATTCGGTTATTACTATGACACAACATCGTATCGCAGGTTTTGTTTGTGGAATATATTGGCTAAGTCGTCATTTTAACAGGCGACCATAAAAAATCCTTCAAGTACAATAGTCAGTGTTGTTTTGAGAACTCTTGGCTAAATTAGTAAGATCATGCTGTATAGCTTAAATTTATGCAAAGTAATGATTTT
This sequence comes from Sinonovacula constricta, assembly GCA_007844125.1. Classification (NCBI taxonomy): domain Eukaryota; kingdom Metazoa; phylum Mollusca; class Bivalvia; order Cardiida; family Solecurtidae; genus Sinonovacula; species Sinonovacula constricta. Next base: position 39,500,987 of record CM017561.1, read on the forward strand.
CCCCATAAATTATCATTTACTCATGAATAGCATCAATAAAGGTTAGCTATAAAACGCACAACAATGTCCACTTAGCATAAAATACGTATCAAAAGTTCAAAGCTGAGAGACTTTGAGAAATGTGAAGACATGGCAATTATTTTGGAAAATTAAATGCTTGTGTGTGGCTTTGTTTTAGATGTGCATTGATTGGTTTCTCGCAAAGTACTTTGGAACACCACAAACAACAACAACTCGGTTTATGTTTAATATGCAGCTCTTTGTAGTTTTCGAGTACACGCTAGAGCGGTCATTGATATGCCAAAAAGCGTATCGATGATATCGATATATCGAAAGAAAAATATCGTCGATATATCAATATATCGATATATCGACATATCGAAGGGAATTAAGAGAAATTGTAATTCTTATTTAATTACTGCCTAGTATGCACATTCTGGGTATACTATGCATAGTGTTCTTCTTTAATATATTTCACTAACGTTCTTGCACTTAAAGCTTGATATTTAACAGATATTTTCCAATAAAATGTTTAAAAATAGTTTTTAAATTGTTTATAACTTATCCAAAGATGAAAACGAAATGCTTTTGTTTTACGTGTTCATCCCTTTACAAATATACACTATTACTTTAAAGTGATTACAGTCAGATTAACAAATGTACTGACATAAACAAACTACAGACAGTAATAAAAACATTTTCATAAACTTCCGAAGTCAAAGTTCCCAGTCAGGTACATCAAGTCATAAACTTATATAATAGTGTTACAATGTAAAGACATTCACATTGTCACGTGTATTTGAAGCATAGTATAATACTGTTTAGTAACATTTTTTCCATTATGTACAACAACACCCCTTAAGCACAAGTCATAAATAATCTTCACCCAGTTCAACTTATAAGGCCTTGAGCTGACGGTAGTTGTGATATCAGAACACCAGCATCTCTGCGTTTTCTGTCGTGAGTGATGATCTTTTTTTTTTTTTTTTTTTTTTTTTTTTTGGAAATGAAAAAAGACAAATTCATGATCTTGCAACTGTCTCCTAACTTTAATACAACATCGTCAAATTGTTAATGATATGTTAAGCACTTAGATGATTTTTTTCACGAATTGTCGAATTATCGTTGTCAATGGTATTACGTTAACAACAGTTCCCTCCCTTTTATACAACATTCTGTAGACTTCCGGTTGACGAAAAATGTTGATTTTAACGCATTTTTTAAACTTTTTTCTTTCTATTTTTTCTCGCCGATATATCGATATTTCGAAATGTGTATCGATATATCGATATTTTAAAATGTGTATCGATAATATCAATATCGGCCGAATCGATGACGGCCCTAGTACACGCCCCATTGTGAGGTTATACAAGAGCAACAAAATATGTCATGGTCCCAAACACGCGGAATGAACATGCTCAATACAAAGCGTAAAACAATTAGCGAGTCGTTTTTATACAATCGAGAATGTAACTCTCAAAAGTAAGGGGTGCTCTTATATGACGAGAAACTAATTTTGTCGTCATTAGCTGGATGTGAACAATACCGAAAAGGATGTCCCAGGAAATAGATGGGCGACACCATATAATGCAGTCAAGTGCTGGCCTTTTTCAAACACGTGATCAGACGTAAATGACATGTGATAATGTTCTGATAGATCCAGAGAACTTGGAGAAATTAATTGTTCGGTCTTTTTAGAACAATATATTGTATGGTAAAACAAATTTGGCTGCAGAGGGTTTTTTAAATAGCTGTATGCTTATAGATCAAAAGACTTTAAGAGAATGTTAATGTCGGATTGACACACGAAGATATTTGCTGTACTAAATGTTATTCAAACTTAATCACAAATATCGTTTAAATAAATAATGACACGAACAAACAGTAAACATAACACGTGAAAATATTACACAGGCAATATTTATATAAGCTGAACGCTTAAAGTTTCTCTAGTTTAACTGTAAACGTTGTTTGTCGTAATGAACAATATAGACGTCTATATGTAATCGTTCCTGGAAAAGTCCTATGGATAGAGCCATGTTGTTCCATAAACAAGCAAAGTGTGGCGCTTTCATACATTGAATTTCGGTTATTATTCAACTTTGGTGAATATCAGAAATAAAGTAGATTGTAGTTTAAAATGTTCCTTCATAATTACCTGTCACTTATAATGATTAATGCTCCATATGTGCATTTGTTACGATACTGTGTACAAGTCAAATGCTAAGCTCTGTTCTGTAAGTATTTGGGCTTTTTCTTATGCGTCTAACGACAGTTCGTGTCAGCATATTATAAGACATGAACATTTGACAGCATTGTAAATCTTTTAATTACAACAAGGCATAACTGTTTCTTGATCTGTCTGTTGTTAAGCAAAAATGTTCCCTTGTTGAACAAGACCTCGACAGTGACCTTTGATGCTTGGTATCGATGTTCTCTTGTCTTAGTAACGTATTGTTTTGTAGAAGTTCAAGCAGGAACATGAACATATATCGCATCGATCTAGCAGTGTTAGGACCACAGAATAATCTGGATGATTGTGGCTAGTCAAGCGAGAATCATTACATCCTATCATTATATTTAAACGTTGCATGGTTCACAGCAAGTGCTTTAGGAGATCTTAGGAACACAAACCTGCTAGAGATAATGCCGTAATGTTGTTTGTCGTGAGCAATAAGAGTGGAGTAGTAATGGTAGAAGTGTTTAGAGTAACTGCTGGATGGACATATTTGAAAATCTGGGTTCATTGTTGCAACAGATGTGCTTTTATATACAAATGTATATTATCTTTTGAGTTAATAAAGGATTCGCTGCGCTTGTGGCCACAGTGAGATGGCGATTCTTTAAAAAAATAATATTTTCGAGACCAAGATGTGTGTAAAGGTAGATAGCTATATTTAGGCACTATGAACACCATAAACCTTCACTTAAAAAGTAAAAGATTTTATATTGAAAAGCATAAACAAAAAAGAACAGTCAAATAACGCTGAATTTTGTGCTGCAGAACCATCATCATATAAATGAGTTTCCAAGAAATAAAATGCTTTGATTATACGTTACAAAAAGTACCACTTCTTAAAAAAATTCTGGTATCTAAGCGGCTACACCACATTTTTTCTTTTTATGAAACAAAGGAATGTAAAATGACGTTTACAAAAATCAGCGCTTATAATATGCCTAAGTCATTTTCAAAATTATAATATTATTATTGTACTAGAGAATAACCAACCCTGGTTGATTTTATTACAGTTTTAATGCTAAAAGGAGCAATGTTGACACATGGTTGTTTCAAAACTGTTAACTCACACCGCATAATCTCAATTAATGTTGTATAACCGTGCTAAAATCAGCTTCGAAATGTTGTGTTCGCTGCCCTAAACTTTTCCCCATACAACAATTCCATTGTGTTGATAAGGGTTTTTGTCTTTAAATAACATAAGGGAGAGAGTTTCTGGAATCCTTAATATTAGGTCTAGTCTGGTGTCCGCAATGTAAATACTGTATACAGTGCGGACAGGTGGGTATGTAAACCTGTTTTCTGCAGAAATGCAATCACCTAGGTTTGTGATTATTTAAAATACAAAATTGCAAAATGAAAAACTGTTTCCCAATGCTTTAAAATGATCTTAATTTATGTGCATATTCAGTACTATTCTTATTTTATTCTTACTGACCTATGGAGGCGGGTTATTGTGCATCAGATAATGCATGTATTGGCTAAAATAACTAGAGACAGCCATTTTGTTTTTAATGACAATCAGTTTGCCCTTCGTAAGCATTACAATTAATATATGCACTAAGTTTATAAAGTTAGGCCTATTACCCTTAATCTTTTCTCTGGATCATGCAATATAGTGTTGTGTTTCTTTCCCAATATAAATTGCACCCCATCCCATGAACCTTTCACACTTCAAAATTGTTGAAATCATCCCGCAGTGTTTTAATGGTGGCGAGTTTGAGTAGTCTTATTTTAATTAATTAATTAATTTTCTCGTGGTCAGCAGACGGAGATAACAGCTACCTTATACAAATATCATTAGTAACAATGTATGGGTATAACGGTCCTATGGCGGCGGTTATCGCCTCTAGGAAACGCTTTGTCTTCACTAGAAGCAAATAGCGGGAGGTTGCGAAACAGCTCGCTGGAATTTCGAGTCTAATCGAGCCGGTTAATGAATGCTATTTACATTTGTTTTGTAAGAGACTTTATTTGCTGGCTGTTTTGCCCTTAAACGGACGTTTGCACTAAATAAGCAATACATGAAATACTTTGCTGGTACAAGTTGGCATGCTTTTAGAACAACTATAAATTTGGAATGTCACAATAATCGTTTATTTATAAGTATTTTATAAGTATCAAAAACTCTATATTGCTTAACGAAAAACGCTTAAACAATTAGTGTATACGTTTATTTGATGAATGTCTGTGCTACTCAAGCTGCAGCCATTGTCCTATTAGGTACAGCTTGTGTTCTTGTTGAATGTGCTGATAAAGGGCTTTCATGTTAAACCACATGATCTTTTTCGTTTGCTTCCCAATTATTTTAAAACCATCAATTCATGAGAGTGTCAATTACTTTGAAATGTATTTCTATAAAGAAGCAAACATAGTATGATTTTTATAGTTTATGTTGTCATAGTCTATTATAACCCAAATTCTATTGAAAAATATATTGAAACATTAACACTGTCTCCCATGAAATCAGCAGGTGAGTATATTTTGGAGTTAAAACTTCCACACCATTATGTTATCACTAGAACACAACACTGAGCCACAGGTTTGTTGGCGGAAAGTATTGGCCAAGTCGTCATTTTAACAACAACAACAACAACAACAACAACAACAACAACAACAACAACAAAATTCTAAAACAATCCACAATGGCTTATTCAATTCAACTGAATATTGCTGTCTAGTTAAGCTTGCATGTAATGTCTGATAGGCCAGTTATTTTGTCAGAAATTTTGCATTATTAGAGATTTCTGGTGATTTAGGGTTTATACCCTTCATTTGCTACAATCAGCAAAAGTCTTCAACGGTTATGTCCGGAGATTTTATAACACTGACGTGATTGCAAGACGCTACATGGATATTGTAAACATTTGGCAATTAAGATAAGGCATCTAGGTTAGGTCGATTTAATGGGGGCGGTGAAATGTTGCTTGAAATATAATGAAATGAGTTATTTAAAAATAATATTGCACCATTTTATGAATTGAAATATCGAAAGCTATACTACTAACCATATTATACTTAACCCCGCCCCTCACACACACTGCGATTGTTCGATTTCCGCTCGGACTTATCTATAGTAAGATGTGTGTAAATATTTTGATAATCAGTTTAGATTATCTTGTTTGTCTAAATTTTTCAAAATATATCGGCATGGTGTAAGAATTCAACAAAACAACATTGTTCCTTAAAGCTCTGCATTTCTAAAGGTGTCAAGTGACTGATGGAAATGTACGTTCTTAATTCAATTATGAACTTTGTAGGCCGCAAGTTCGCTGTTCTTTCAGTATTCAAAGAAAAAAAATCGTTTAAAACAAAGGGAAAATAATAATTTTCGTGATTGTTTATGATTCAAATAGAGGATCTGATATGAGTGTTCATTAGATACAAAAATATTAAAATATTAAACCAGTTGTATGAAATGATACGAAGCGAGGCTCTGCCGAGAAAGAAAGACATCTTTCTGACATGGAGTTTCTTTAAATACAACTACTCGGCAAAAATTAACATTTGTAGGTTAATATATATGAAAATATACTAATGGGTTATTCTTACATCGTGTAATTTAAATTTATATAATGTGATTCCTATTGTTACAAGACTATGATATAAATTCTGATGACAAGTTACCCTTTCTGTAGCATGTGCTTTAAAATTATTACGTTTGGATGGAAGACCAAAATAATTTGCAGATGATTAGTCTGTTACATCATCATTCAGCCGTATTTATTTGGTCAATCTACGCTGGTTAGTGGATCCAGTGGAAGGTGTTTGTTAACAGCTATAACACAGGAATGACTGTATCATCTTTTACTTACGCTAATAAGAAATGACAAAGCAAACCCAGAAATCATTAATACAAACTGGTACCCGTGTAGTTGCTATCCAGCAAGCGAGCATGAGTAGGTTAATTATTATCGTCCTCAGGTTCAATGTGTTTTCTTGTCGACTATGACTTTACAAGGTTTTAATGTTAACATCATGATCTATTAACTTTAACTGTCTGGCTTTCTTTAAAACGAGAAAGTAAATTGAAAGTCAGGCCTAATAATTCTAGACACAGCAATTAATTACGTACAATAAATATTCAAAACAATGTTACACATCAATTAACTTCAATTACTGTAATTTAAAATGCATTTCTCACATGATCCCTCCGTTCAATGTTTCCAAGAAAGAATAATGGCCATGACTATAGCAGCGACAGTAGAGGCAATAAGTGTCGCTGTAGATATGGGACTTAAAGATATGCATCTAATGGCAGCCGGTGTAAGTTGCTCATCCAATAAACTGATTGTCGATGCAGCTGACAGAGTGCCATGACACTTACTATATATTGCATATACATTTACAAGAGACGCGCTGGAGCGCGACGCCTATATAGGAAATGCTCACTGAATTCTGCACATGGAGAAAGTCTGTTTAGCTGACTTTCCAGCCCCGATGAAATACGGGTCCTAATTCGGTAAAAGGCGTTCTATTTTATGCATTTTTATATTTATTTTTGTGTGCCTTTAACTTCCATGCAAACATAGCAGAAAACGAGAAATTATGGTTTATTTCTTTTTGTTTTTAAAATTTCTAAACATTTAACGTAAATGTACAGGGATACTCTGTACGCCCTTACTGACGAAGAATGCTCTTCGATACGTTCTTTGATGTTCGGACGTGTTAACACACTTTAGAGGCAATATTTATGCAATATTCACGAAAGTTTTAAATATATTCGCAATATACATAAAAAGATTTCTGTAAGGTCCGTGCAAATATAAAAATAGTATTTCCAGTGTTACAGCGTGCCGGAATGCTTTTATACATCTCTGAGGTTTCAAATGCAAACCCTAGACCTGACATGAGATATTTTTTCCTTGTCCAAAACTTTATTACATGAACAATTTGCAAGCACAAAATATGTTCAGACTAATTACTTCCTTACATCCAGATTTACTAAAAAGCAGTATCTGTCTTGGATAATATTAAAATATTACCTTTCATAATAAGTCAGTTTGCTATATCGTGGTACATGTTTTCAATCTTCTTTCGTATGACATACATCCGTTCACTTGACAACAACTTTTGTTAAGTTGTGTCCTTAAAGTCAGTTCAGTGTTTATATTATAACTCACAGTAGCACAGTTTCACATACTTACGTGATAACATTGCTTTGTCATAACATTAGTTCAGTCGGTAGAAAGGACAACCAGATCGTTCTTCTTTTACTGATTCACTCAGTTTGACTTCACCCATTTCACTTTAAATATGTGATGTAGGTTAAGTTTAGGGAATAATAAACATTGTCTTGCATACATAACTCAGATACAAAAAAAGTTTCTATACAAAACAACTTTGAAAATAACAAATAAGATATCGTGAATAAATGCCATATACCAGAAGAATGCTACCTAAACAATAATGATTTCTGTAATGTGAGGCTGCTGCACATAGGCATTTTCTGCCTGTACACTTTAGTCCTAAAGTTTATTGTAAAAATGTTGACAATTTTTTTTTCTACAGCTACGGAAAACCTATTAAACGGTGTCGGTTTTGCTTTTATTTTGTTTTAAATCTTTATTTGGTCTTAGTAATAAACATTTTACATATTATTTCTAGAGATTTAAAGTATACTGAAAAAATTCAAACAAAAACCATAACTTTTCAAATATGTCTTTGTTACTTGCTCCCATATTCCTTTCATCTATTGCATCGCCTTTGATGCTTAGCTTCAACGCCTTTTCCTGTATTCTAGACAGGTGACAAGAGAAAACAGATCCCGGGCAGTCAGAAACTAATTTGACTCGATATTGATGTGATAATCAAACTCTGGTTAAATTCATAAGTTTACAACCATCGACTGGTTAAAATCATTAGTTTACAACCATCGACTGGTTAAAATCATTAGTTTACAACCATCGACTGGTTAAAATCATTAGTTTACAACCATCGACTGCAATAGCGACATAAACTTTCTGCACATAAAACAAATTATGAACGATTTACATAGCCCGAAATAAATTCGGTTTTAAAGACGATTGGGTATGGTAAAATAGTCTTTCTTCTCTTCAAGAATGTAAGAGAAAGAATAGCAAAGGAATATTTGAATGATTTAAAGTATCAAAAATAATACTGTTTTACCTTTCTCTTTACAAGTTTAAAAATATTTTATTTTATAAGTGTATGTAGTGTAGCGTGTTTAAATAATATAAGTTATATATTTTAAAACGTACTGAATAATTTAAATCTTTTTAAAACTAAAATAATACGAAAAATGAAGACATAAGTTTTAAAAGTGTTGCCAATGCGTAATCATGATTATTTGCAAAGATGCTTGCTTAATAGGAAGAAGGCAGCGTAAGGACGGGAACAGCCTAGTCTTTTCACATCCTTCTTTACATATGGAAAATGTTGGTCATGGTATGAGCAATTGTAACCAACATGTAAGGAGTGCACAATAGATTGTATCCTTGCAGTTTATGTATGACTTTATAGCATGAAATAAGAAAATGGTATATTAAATGGAATACAAGTCAATAATATTGTTGTACGTGCAGTCCAAATGATGAGTATTGATATAGTTGAGTTATAAAGTGTAGTTCTGGCCCTGGTTCTTTGGTTACATTTATTAGACTTTATGTGAGACTATCGGAAAAGTTGAGAGTTTAGATTTCCCAACATACCGTGTATATGTCTGAACTATTGCTGCAAGACATTGGCTATCAGTCTGGTGGGGCACATACAGATGCTATCAACTTTTATAACTGAATTTAAAAACGCGACGTAATCATCTTGTGCGTGAAGAGATTTAATTACATATTGCAAACGTGATTTGTGTGAAAATACATTGTTATAACAACCATTAGATTGTTCCGCTTACTATGATTAATGGTATATACTTAGGATTCCATTTATTTCACAATCTGTGTGAAATGTGAAATCAAACATTTGGATGCAATAATTTAAATGACTCAACGTCGTAATTTATACAAGAAACAATAATGTCCAATATACTTACCACGAATAATCGTAAATGTAACCGATTGAAATAATAATAAATAACGCAGCCATTTAATTGTATATTTGATCAAATACAAAATTGTTGCAATTTTATACTTGTAGTTCAAATAGTATTAAAGCAATGTCAAATGTATTTAACCAGCGAGTTGTTAAATACAGACACTAAAGACTATAAAGCGCTATTGTTGTCGCTATCTTCTCAATTAAGTCATCGAAGATGACCGCTTGGCCTCATATCCGGAATCTCCCAACAAACATTTATTTCTGCCTGACAGCAAACGGAACTTTTTAGATATCTATGACAATAGGCTATAAAGATAATACAAATACAATCAAAGGGAAACATAAATATGGACCAGATATGTAGGGCATCACGCAATGTCAATATCAAAATGTCATCTACAATCCAGGATAAAATGCGTTGACGTGTATGCACACAAAAGGTTGTATCTCCAATGGGTTTAAGATGCACTTACAGCACTTTGAAAATAAATCATACAGAAACTCCACCTGTACTGAAACAAATTGTTTGCCACAGGTTTTGTTAGTGGACTATTTGTGGACAGCATTAGTCACATCGAAATCTAATCGGTCGCTATAATGCAAACTTGGCTTAATGTACTCTGATTATTGTGACAAGTGAAAACACGTTACCAAAATTAGAAAGATCACGTGATCAAATCATGCAATATTGTACTGATAAGTATAACTCAGTGCTTGTTCTCATCAATTATTGTATTTTATGGTGTGTAACATAAATTTATTATAACAGTACATAAGTGATCATTATTTAATAAAAAGTTTCTAGTTGACATAGCTTTATTGCGATGAGGACATAGAAAATATTTCAGGTAAAAAGTGTTTGGATTCGGTTAAATCTAAGTTACATTGGTTTTGTCAAACAACATTCAAATATGTCATCCGGCAGTGTCAGAGTCGCATAGTTTCTGATGGATTGAAACAACAATGGTTACCTTTCATTATTATTTGTAATAAGTAAAAATCTCACAGCAAATGTTAAAAAACGCTGATGCCATGAGATGGTAGTTATAAGACATCAATACACATCTGTTGAAAATAAAAGTTAAATTAAAATTTTACTAATTTTAAAGTGTATTCACATTGTTTGAGATAATAATGTATTCAATACATCTTTTTTTTGCGCATGAATGCGTAGAATGAACTAACTACATTATGTCACATATTGTTTTAGATTAATTTAATTATGTCCTTCTGGATACTTTGCGACTTAGCGGTGCGCACTTATAGTATATTATCGCAAGAAATTATTCAGCTTAAGCGTTCACGTGAAATATTGTAAAAAAATATTGAAAAATTAAACAAAACATTTCAGTAAACAATATTGTATATGAATTTGTTTCTGAAAGCATCCGAAGTATTATTCAAAACTATTTAGATTAACAACAATTAAATATTGTAAAAACAATTACAATTTGATAGTTATAATCTTTTTTGGCATTTAAGCGTCCATATGGCTTACTATTTACTTTGTATAAGCAATTTGGATGTACAATTCTTGAAACATTAACTCATTATATGTGACACAATTGATACACATTCATGTCATTTGTTCACAGGTAGAGAAGAGTGATTTTTAAAATCTTTCATATTTGGACAGGCACTATGGTTAGCTTTATTAAGAATGTGTACGGGGCAACAGATGTGCTTATATATGCTGAGCAATTGCTGCCATTTATACTTCATTTTTTGTGAGAAAATGCAACAATAAATGATATTAAAGTGAACATACAATATGTTTTCCAACATTTAATAAGGAACTTTATTGTACGTGCTTGTGTGCGCGAGAGAGAGCGTGTGACGGTGCGTGTGTGTTTGTGTGTGTGTGCATGTGTGTGTGTGTGCGTGCGTGCACGTAGGATGTGTGTGTGATGTGTGTGGGTGTGTGCGTGTGGGTGTGTGGGTGTGGGTGGGTGCGTGGGTGTGTGTGGGGGGTGGGTGCGTGTGGGTGTGTGGGCGTGTGGGTATGTGTTCTTAGTGCAAGTAACGACATTGCTTTATGTTCAGTTTTGTTTAAATGTTTTCTTAACCAGCGGAAGCAGTTGCTTGCTGTGTAAACATGTTTTCAATGTTACTCTTAAAGATGGTATCTGACAGTTTGCCGATATCAGATTTATGTAACAATACCTTATCACTGCTTTGGAGAATTCGGGCATAATTTCTGTATAAACTCATACTTTAGTACAACTTAAGACGGGTTTGAACACTGCCTACATTGTTAGACAGAACAAATAGTGACAAAGACACTCAAAAAGTTCAATTATTTCAAATCTATAAAGAAGCACGATAGTTATCTCGGCTAAAAATAGATACCGACGTCAGAGCATATTACCCGGATGACGATATAATCTCAAAAACGAGTGGTCACTCCTGGTTAAAAATAGTTACCTCTGCAGCGTGGCTCAGATAGGAAATACTTGTTTGTAATTAGGAATGGGGATTTATGTTTCACTGTTCACACTCATCTAGGACAGCAATGAGCTGTATTTTGCAAAAATTTTGTTGGTAACAAAGACTTATTTGTTATTATTTGAGAAAAAATATTTTGGTCCAAACGTTCAGATATCACCTTTAAAGAAGGTCTTCAAATATTTAAATAAACGAAACTTGTAGGTATAAAATATATAAAAGTTATGAGCTTAACGTTAAACAGCTTTCGTCTGAAGTCTGAAGAATTCTTACTTAAACAAGCATTGAGAACCGACCACGTTGTGATATTTTACGGAAATGTTCTTATTTTATTCCCCTTCTGCGATATACCATCGATGTAGCCTAGTTTTAGCAGTACATGTCTTTAGTCAAATTCATAGCTTCAAATTATATGCAGTGACGAATTGTATTTGAACGCATGGGAAAATGTCCGAATAGAAACAACAGAAAGGAGCCCAAGATTGAACTTTTTCATAATACATCTTCGTAACAAATGTAATTCAAATTTAACAAACTATACATACGCATATGGAACATAAATAATTTCAAGTGACAGGTAATTATATAGCATCATTTTAAACTACAAGCTAATTTTATTCTGATATTCACCAATGTTAAATAATAACCGACATTCAAAGGATGAATGCACCGCACTTCACTTGTAAGACAATATGGCGCCATCCATAGAACTTCCAGGAACGATTACATATAGACGCCGCACGCATGCGCGGCGACAATAACTCCTATCTCCACTACAGCCATAAACCTTAGAACGAATGTCTTCACTGGAGTCTGTCACTGGACAATGCCACGCATTTTCTGATATAAACTTGTGTAGTTTTAATACGTATTGGAATCTTGAAAGTATTTCGTAGTGATTTAGTGATTTGATGACTAAGAGTCTGCTTGGCCTTATTAAAATGGTCAATCAACAGAGGACATGCTAGCCTTTGAAACCTTGAAGATATCTGTCCTGTCGTGGTCACCAGACGAAAATTTGTGTTAAGTCTTAAGAAAAATATCATTATCTATGTTAGCAGGGTCAAAACGGTCCTGCTGCGTATTGTTTTCACCAAAAGCACATTGTTGAAGGTTGCAAGGAAGGACTCTGACAATTAAAGGCCGTAGACCCGCTATATACATGTATTACTTTGTTATACTTCTTAGGAATAACTTCAACTTGCCGAAGTTACTTTGAAAGTTAAAATGTAAACAAGTTACATGGAAAGGGAACTCTATAATGCTGAGTTTTAGTGTGATTAAACTAACAGAATAAAATCATATTCAATCTAAACAAAAACACATTCAGCACAACAGCAACAACAACAACAACACCTAAACCACAAGACTGAAAATGGCTCATTTAATTCAACCGTATTTTTGTTTTCGTAAAAAGCGTTATTCAATATCTGAAGGGTCAATTATGTTGTTAAAATTCAGCATTTTATACTTTCTAATGATTTTTATAAATCAAATGCATCTAATTTGCTGAAATCCTTACAATTCTACTTGATAAGAAATAGGCAGGACTATTTAAAATATTTAATCTGACTCTCTGTTACTATTTTAATAATAATAATAATATATATTACTAATGTACATCAAAAATAATAACTTATACTGATCATAATATACTTTTAAGTAGTTTGACATGGTTTCTCGTATGCACCTTTCTATATAAAAAGAATTTGTTCTAGGATATTTTGCATTAGAATCGTCAATAAATACAGTTTTCATTTTTTTACGTATGAACGGCTTGAGAACAGAGACTTTAATGACATTGTGTTGCTTTGATATATCTTAGTACTGTCACAGTGTTTATCAGATACATTTTACAGTATAAATCTTTGTATTTTAGATAACAGTTTTGACTCACTTTTTAATATTCATGAGCTGTCACTTATTTTTAAAAAAAAAAAACTTAAGGTGAGTAGGTTGCACTTGTATAAAGCTAAGAGTAGCCTTTAACTCAGTAAATTAACCATGCTGACTTTTTTCAGAACAAGATGTCAGAAGTATAAAGTAAACAGCATTCTGTATTTCCTTTTTAACTGATTAGTTATGCCTATTTTGTAAATGACAGTTAAATTTGACATTTTTGCTAATGTAGATCACATTCTACAAAAATCAATATGTTATCTCTAGTTACACGGCAAAATTCATCTTTGCGACTTCAAAATACCTATTTAATGGTTGCCAAGGTAACCATTATCAATTTAAGAATGTAAACTAAATCATATTTTTGGTTATGAAATTGTGTATAATTTTCATTGTCAAAGAACACGTATTTATTGTGTATTTCATGCAATGATATATTTCAAAGTAAGCATACAATTGCACAATCTAAATTGTCTTTGTTGTTGGTTAAATTTACTTGAAAGGGGTCAATACGGCCGTCATGAAAATTGTTGAAACTATGGCAATTTCTTCGAATATCTTGAAAATATTACCAGTTTTGAAATCAGGAATGATTGTAGTATAGAAAATATAAAACCTAATTTCGCCCAGGAACCTCATTGGGCCCAAATCTTGTCATATCTAGGAGAAATGCACAGACTTTTGGCAGCGGGTGGGTAAAACAAATATCTCTCCAAGTTAAGACAGTTGCAATCTGTATCCAGAAAAAAATAATGGAAATAAATGTTTAATACAAGTCAGAAATCGATGCAGTGGACTATTTAAATATAAATAACAAGTACAGGCCAAAATGCATCGGCCACTAAACACTTTTTAAAAAGTTTAAGTGGAGAAACTTAAAATAATCTAATCAAAGACAAAATCTTATATTGAGGTACTGATGAACAATCAAGATGTTGCTGCTGTTTAGTGCTATCTTCAGTTGGGCACATAGAATTTCGATTTGTGTACGCCAAGGACCCTCCCCTTACATGGATGGCGGATTGCTTGTGATAATTAGACACTACCCCTCAGTAAAATTCGCCAAGCTCTCTTGTTTTCTGTTTGTTTAATATACTTAACTGAAAAATACTTACATATATATCATATATATTACATTATATTATTATATTGTTGTTGTTTTGGGTAGATATTGTGACTTTAAGTCACGGTAGTTGGTCCATCTGATATTTAAACAACCCCCATCACAAACATTACGTCTGTCTTGAACAAACAGAACCTGTTTATGCACGTATCTATATAACAATATGACTATAAAGATAATATATGTACAATACATATATTGACCAGATACTTTGAGCGCCAAACAAGAGCAATATTTTAAAGTGACAACAAAGAAGAATTTAGTCGACGGTCAAAATTTGATAAACTTATTGACAATGTATACTACATGTATCTTGAAGAGCGGCCTCGAGAATAGACAAAGCAAGCCGCAACAATTGTTCGTTCTTTTTAACATTTAACAAAATAAGCTTTATATAATCACTTTTGTTTTGAAATCTAAAGTCGATCACATCCGGATTTTTTATCCACATTTATCGTGAACAGATAACAGTTTAATGTTGAAATTGGTGCCTTTGACCGCGTAATTTCACCACCGACTTAACCTCTTCTGATCTATTATTTAAGGGGTCTACAACAGAAACTGAATCTGAGATATATATTAACATTAACCCAAGGCCAGTATATGTCTTTATTATTAAATTCGTATCCGGCGAGACTTTACGAGCCTTCTGCCTTCTGCTGACTATCGTTAACCAATAGGCCAACATAACCATGTTAAGAGTGTATACTTATATATTTCCTTGAATGAACTAAAAACATTCAACATTGAATGAAACAACAAATTTGCTCTACAATCAGTCTCGGTGAAGAGCAATAATATATTTCACTGTTGAACTAGAACGTGCAGATCCGGCCATTGAGACTGCGCTGTACATGCTGATTTGGTGATCTTGATCTAATTTTGTCTTTTACAGTCGAAATAGTTAGGATTTTAGATTTCCCAACATACCATTTATATGTCTTGACTGTTGAAGCAAAGGATTGGACATCAGCATAGTGGGACACATAAAAATGCTTATTAACTTTTATAATCGAGTTTAAAAGTTCCTGTGTAAACTTTTCGTACGTAATTCAAAGGTTTCCTTACATGTTACACATGTGATTTTTTAAGGAATTACCACGCATTTGTTACACATACCATTATTAGATATTAACTTAAAATTCAACTCAACTCAGAATCTGCAAAATCGAGCAACAAACTTTACCATTCAATGAGAGGTTAAAATGACCAAATGGTCGAAATTAAGACTTCAAACACACATTTCCAATATACCTAATAATCTCCTAATAACACGTTTAAACGCATATGGCACAAAAAGAAATATTACTTAATAACACAATCATGTGATAACACCTTTCTACCAATAAAAATGATTATTTAAGCAATGTTTAATGTATCAAACCATCGCATGAACCGTTCGATACAAACACTAAAGACAACCAAGCTCAGTTGTTATCGCAATTTTCTCAATTATATCATCGTAGATGACAGAGGGACACAATCACTCGAATCCTGACGCCCCTCCCAACGAATATTTATTTCTCCTCGATAGCAAAAGAAACATTTTAGATATTTTTTTACAATATGGCTATGAAGATAATACTAGTGCAGTCAGAGGAATACATTAATAGGGACCAAATACCTAGGATACCACGCAAGGGAAATATCCAAATGCCAACTGTAATATAGGGTGGAATAAAATTGACCTGATTGGGTACAATAGGTTGTAACTTTTATAGATTATAAGTACATTTTCAAATTTGAAATTAAACCTTGTAGACAATTTTACCTGCATTGATCTCAAACTCTTTGCCATTTGTTTTATTAGCGGACGATACTGGGACTGTATTGGCCACATCGAAATCAAAACGAGCATCATGTTGCAAAGTGTGGCTTAACTTGCACTAGTTGTTGTGGGAATTGAAAACACGTAACCAAAATTAAAAAAAAACAAACACGCAATGTTGCAATGATGAGTACGAGGCAGTGATTGTAATCAGCAATTTTTATTTATCACTGGCTTTTAACATTGATGCCACTAAATGACACACCGATGAGCAGACATAATTTAAGTGAGATGAGAACGCCGAAAATACTTCCTTCCGGTTTTATTTGGCAACATTAAGGAAGTCTAATGGTACGCAGTGGCAATGTTTGGTTGAAAATGAACGTTCTTAATTAAGTGTGAACTTTGTAAATGAGTCGCAAGTGCCAAAGTAACTTAAGTTCTGTTTAGCATTATAACATACACGGAGACCTTTGCCATGCCTGCAGTTATTTCACTGTTTAAAGATGTCAATACCCCTTCAACATTATTATTATTAGCATTTGCAAGGGCCGTTATTTGTCTGTGTTGTCAAATTCGTATCGGACCAGACTTTACGAGCATTCTGCATTGAGTTGCCTATCATTTACCAATAGGCCAACGTACTTATATTGAAAAATAAAGGGAAGTGTTTGGCACATTGCACAACAAGTCCATGCAAATAACCTTTCATTCGTAGCTTAATAAATGTAAAAACATATGTCTGGCTTATTATATGTCTTAACCATTAATTTATCAAATAATATGTCTCCGAGTTTTGTCCATGTTCTTGCAATTCCATACTATAAAGTCTGATGACACGTTCCATTGTCTGTCGCATGTGTCTTAAAATGACTACGTTTGGACGGAAGACCAAAATAATTTGCAGATGATCAGTCTGTTACATCATAATTCGGACGTATTTATTTGGTCAATCTACGCTGGTTAGTAGAAGATCTAATGAAATCTGTTCGCCCGTGAGCACCAGACCGAAATTAAAGTCACATAAAACAAATATTATAAGCTACGATGAATAAGATGATCGTTTAGCCTTTACTGATAAAACATAACCGAGGGTTTCAAACGAGCCTCTACGGAACCTGTAAATGTTATTGATGTTTCTACGAGGTTTATTCGCGAGTTCTGCGATCTGCTGATTATCATTTACCAATATGAAAACACACACATATCAAGCAATAAAGGAAAACTGGCTGTCATTTGGTATGCGTTTCACAGTGACACAACTATAACATAGAAATTAACTTATCACCTTTTTACTAACACAATAAATACATGCATGTTCAGTGACATGAATAAATATATACTACATCAAATAAATATTAGCATACATCAGCATTTACTTATGGTCCACTTGTTATTTGGTGAGGATGAAAGTACTGGAGCGTTGTAAAGAATTTGCTATGTTGCCTACAATTGTACGAGTGTTGTTTTGGATGTGACCTACAGATTGGATATAACCTACAAATTGGATGTAACCTTCAGAGGACTTTAAACAAACATGGCGTCGAATGATTTAACCAGCATAGAAGGAACTGCATTTAGTTACGTCACTCAGTAGTTCTGCAACATTAAAGGTAGTTGCATAAGATTAAAGACAATATGGCATCTGCAAAAGCGAGCAAAACACTTTATCATATAATGTCAGTTTACATAAAACAAAGTCTTTATTCATAC
This sequence comes from Sinonovacula constricta, assembly GCA_007844125.1. Taxonomy (NCBI): domain Eukaryota; kingdom Metazoa; phylum Mollusca; class Bivalvia; order Cardiida; family Solecurtidae; genus Sinonovacula; species Sinonovacula constricta. Next base: position 39,519,182 of record CM017561.1, read on the forward strand.
TACAAACAAAAATACAGATTTTTTTCGTAACAAAGTTAACACGAATAATCGTACATTACATTAAATGGACTAATAATAAATAAATAAATAAATCAATTAAATGTTTACACAAAATAAACACAAACTAATTGCGATTTCATATGTGTGGCTCAACGACATTCAACATAATTCAAGCAATGTCAAATGAATTAAACCATCACGTGATTTGTGAGACAGAGACAATAAAATGCACTTTTTTGTCGCAACGTTCTCAATAAAGTGATCGCAGATGACCTCTGGACATCATATCTGGAATCTAAACGCCCCTCCAAACAAACATTTATTTCTCCCTGACAGTAAACGGAACATTATAGATATTTATGACAATAGGGTTATGAAGATAATAGAAATACAATCAAAGGAATACATTAATATGAGCCAGATACTTTGGATGCTACGCAAGGTCAGTATCTAAATACCATCTACAATCCATGGTGAAATTCATTTGACGTGATTGGATGCAACCTATATCTTTAATGGGTTTAGGTGCTTTAACAACAATTTGAAATTAAATCTGGCATTCAATTCCACCTACCTGTACTGTATCAACCTGCCACTTCTTTTGCTATCGGGGAAATTGCGGAAAAGACTAACATAGCAAAACCTGCAGGGGGCTATCATGCTAGTTTTAATGTGTTCCGGTAAACAAGAGAATTGAAAACACGTGATCAAAATAAGAAAGATCATACATGTTGTAATTAATGAGTCCAAGGCAGTGATTGTTCTCGTCATTTTTTAATATCAATTAAAGATAGCAACAAACATAGCTTAGGTGAGATAAAAACACAGCATTTTTTCAGATAAATGAATGCTTGTATTCGGTACTATTCTGTATTGTTGTATGCATATATCGGATGTTTTGATTGGACCCGGTACATGTGCTACGTTAAAGTTTTGAAAGAGTTTATAATTTAAATAATCATGTCCGTGTTCACCCAGGAAATTTGTCACAGCAAAAATAAAAACCAATACTATATAAATGTCTGATTATAAGGATCTGCAGTTAGGATAGCAAGCTATCAGGGTCATACACATGTATCATAGAATGTTGCCTTTAAAACATGAACACCTAATTGCTCAAATATGACTGTTCTTTATTTCGCGATACAACTTTTTAATTTGTCGCCTGTAGCTTTACTTAAGGCGAAACGTCTTGAAAGAGATATTACAGGAAAAGAGAAAGGGAAGGATACATTATGGCATAAAGTCACGTGTTGACGATTTTCCGACACGTAATCAGAAGATTGGGGCAAGCTATACTGTGATAAAAGATTAAGGTCAACATTGGAAATCTAGGAACGTGTTTGTAGACATTATTACTTCCATAAAGGTATTTTATAAACATGATTGCATCGAATATTATAAATTCACATATTGGCATTTCATATCAATTCTAAGCCTTAAAGAAACACCCCATTATTGTTTTCTTCAGTACCGATTTATATGTGTGTGTGTGTGTGTGTGTGTTTGTGTGTGTGTGTGTCTGTGTGTGTGTGTGTGTGTGTGTGTGTGTGTGTGTATGTGTGTGTGTGTGTGTGTGTGTGTGTGTGTGTGTGTGTGTGTGTACATGTACAGTATACATGTGTATTAAACACATCCAGTATACATGTATATTAAACCCATTTAGAACTATACACTTTTGATTGATATAAAGTTATTTATATTTAATTCAGTGTTCGTATTTTTCTATTGATCGATGAATATTAGAGTGCCGCCCACCTGAATCTGCCTCTCCTACCTGTAGGTTTATCAACTTGAGTACACCTGCAACATAAAATCTTACTAGAACCCGCACTATCCTTCATGACTACTGACTATCCAAAGGCTTTTATTGTTCGGTATATATATCTGACCATTAAAACGGGTATGTTTAAGATTGAATTTACGTTTATTATATGACCCCTTAATTCTGGACTTACTCTACTTGTATGAAGACAAATTACTCTGGCTAGAACGTTACCAGATTGATGACTGATGTTAGTTACAGAAAGCTGTTGGCACTGATTGAATGCAACAAACCCCGTTGTGCTTACATGGAACATCGACGATAGCTGCTGAGTTATTTTTAATTGACATTTTTTGTCAGTAAGATTATGCTATAATTTACATAAGCGCCAGCTAACTTTACATATGCAGATGTCGTGCATTTTGTGCAACACAAATACGTTTAGCAATGTAGATTAATAAAGAAAAAGTCAGTAGATAATGATTTACTATTACAGATTCATATTTTAAGCTCTTATCACGGATATTGTTGTCAAATATTAGTTTTAATATCTCATACATTTTCTATTAAAATATTTTATCATTTGTCAATAAATATTTCCAAAACAACCACGTGCAAAAGCTGCCATCATTAAACTAACAAGAACGGCCAAGCATTACGAAATAATTGTCATGTAATTTGTATCTGTTATAAAAACTGGCTTTATTATTACTTGACGGCCGGACGCTGGCTTGAAATGACTTTTTTATTTCTTCATATTATCGAATTTCACTCCGGATTGTCATGACGGCAAAGAAATGACAACGAGCTCAATTTTTATTCCTGCTAGGATGTTCCCTGGTTCGTATGAGTCACGGGCCGAAATTTTCATTCCTTTCATTTCTACACGTGTGAGGCGCTTGCCACCAGTGTAAATAATGGCGGACTAGCGGTACATTACGAGTTTTTCCTGTCACATTAGTGAACAATACGACCCAATGAATGCCATAAAAAGAGGGGAAGAAAATTTCCTGAGACACCGTCAATGGTGTAAATTTGCATTTTGATCGAAGCCTCGTCCATCAAAAGAACGTCAAGTTTTAAGGGCCGTCCTATTCTCCAACCCACGAGCCTTATATCGTATCAATGTTAGAAATAAAGTTCAATCACAGGTTTGTAAAAACGCAATTATACGATTCTAGGTCCTAATGATTCGGCTTTGCTATCCTCATTAAAGCCTTATAAATGATTCACACCAGGGCTTGGTGTATGATATGGTTTGTATTAGTGTTGTTGGGGATGTCGGCTGCATACATAGACATAATAAAAACAACATGTTATATCGGATGTTATTGAGATAGGAAACGTGAGCGTGAATATTTTATATAACCTTCCTCAATAGTTCCATTTATTGACAAAATGTCAGCGTTTATGCATCATGTTCGTTTTGCCTCCATTTAATTAATAAACACACCTCAGAATTAGAAAGGTATAGACGAAAGACAATTATTCCCATTGAAAACGCTGTTTTTATCAGGTTCACAAATCAGAAAATAGGCAATATGATGTCCAGTTAAACATGTTGGAATTGCTATTATTTTTCACTACTAAAACACATTTGTAGGATTGTCATCTTACGTAAACGCCACCCACTTTAAATTGAATTGGTTTTCGATCAAACCGATGTGTTTTGGTTTACCAGAACGTCGTCTGTTGAAATACCAGTCGCCCTTCGTTTCTTTTTACATGACAGGATGTGTAACAAATATAACTAAAGGTTTTGCCTCACTCTATACTGATCAAAGGCCGGGTAGCGAATCTGAATTCCGTGGACAATGCTATATGTGAAAATAGTACTGTACGCATGCTGTCGTCGTTCCTTTTATAACTCCTGACAATAAAGCACAAGTTTACATCCTTCCTGGTTAAAACCGTGTTTTCCGACTGTTTTTAAAAGACATAAGGGAATCATCGCGACTATTTTTACGCGGCTCAATGACGTGACTTTCACTTTTCAGATAAATAACAAAAATCTCTGACACTAGTGACAATCCGAGCAAGGTTTGTACTGAAAATTCGGTTACAATCGTCACGTGACGTTCCCAAAACCCTTTACCAAAACCTCACGGAATCTAAAAATAGTAATAAAAGGCTACAATGACTTAAAATGAAAACAACGTGTGTAAAATAGTAATTTTAATAAAACAGATTATTTACTGTTGCCACATGCTAACATTCTATAAGTTTAATCTTAATAACCGTTTTTGTTTTTTTAATATGACGAACATCTGGATTCGGCCTTTAATATAATGGTTTGTTACGGCCGCCACAGCAAATGGTCAATCATTGTTGTTCCAATCAAAAGGATTTGGTAGCCAGTCATAAATGCTCGAATGCAAATGTGTTCATCTGAAGAAATGCAATAACTAATTCACTTTGGAGTCCACTAACGGGCTATAGTGTTCCACAACTAACTCACATCCAATCTGGCCCGGCAGAAATTGTGTCTCGGCACGTCTTCGAAGTCTTAATACAACCACAAGGAACTCTCCAGAGGTTTAATTAGTTATATGGCAATAAAAATATCCGCTACCAAATTATATTTCTCAATCATATGTACCCGAGGTGATAAGATCTGGAAGTCAAATACGAAGAAGTGGATACATAAGTATTTTTATCCATATGAAAATCTGGACATATAAAGGAAAAGAATGGTAATAATTGATAAAGTATAAAATTATAATTTTACTTGGCGTCATTCTGTGATTTATTTCAAAGATTGACACATTAAATATATGTGTTTACATGTCTACATGTAATTCCTGAATGAAACGTTGGCATTCATAGTTTATAACCCGCATGTACCCCGTGACTTTTAACGACGTCACGAGCATGAATTATTACATTATTTGTAAATACTTATCTTATATCCCGTTTAAATTCGATAAAGCGAAATTTTGTCATGACTAAAGCATTCAGTTTGATAATGTTCTTTGAACTAACAGGATATAAAGAATTTAAAATATATTCAATTTTTATAAAATAAGTGCGTTCTTCGATGAACGGTATAGTCATGCATAAGATTAAGTCTGCAAGATAAAGAACAGTAAGTAATACAAACATAACAGTAAACAGTTGACAATATACGGTAATACGAGGTTAATGTTGATTATTAGTACACTATTTTACATAATAACTGTGCAGAATACCAACACAAACACTCTGAACGCCATTACAAACCATGGAGAAAAAAATCACATTTAAGGGTTTAAGTGTCCAAATTACAGTGCATTTCTTTTGTTCGATGTCGTCGTTTGTACCTTTGATGGTATCGGCCAACATTAATTAAAACGTTGATCCGCCGCCAAGTCGGGGTCCCTGTGACCATCTGTCAGACTGAAGCTGACCAGTCACGTGACTTGTGGCTTTCTAAGGCAGTGTGTTAGCGCAGATTGGCAATAAATTAAAGAACCCGTTCAATCTCATGCCTCGGGGCTTTGTTCGTACAACACAAGAAACGTATTTATGAGAATGAGATTGGGTGTGAAGAAATTACATGCCTGCATGTTGATTAGACTGAAAACGTGAGCTCAAACCAGAATGAGACTCAAAAGGTTTCTTCAAAGAATGTATATGGTTTTGTTTTGCTTTGAAAATACATCGCAACGACCAATTATGATCATTAAAGCGACGTTTAATAGAGGAGAATCCCAGCCAAATATCTGGGTAGAACCACCGGCGCACCACAGATCACCGGGAATACCTTCCCACATTATGTTCTCCGCCCCGAACGGGACTCGAACCCACACGGTGAAAGGCTAAGCGGTCAGGGGAGTTACATGTCGGAGACCATTGGCGCTCCAGGATGTAGGTTGGTGTCATGTTTGTAAAAGAGTTGATGCAAGTGTATGATTAATTTAACAACATGCTATAAATGTTGTAAAAGCTATGTATATATCGGAACAAATCTAGACAGTAATTAAAGAAAAAGACAATAGACAATGGTTAACAACTGTTAAGTTTGCAGCAATTACCTTCAATGGTAAATAAATATGCTTAAAGCAAATTGTTTACGATAAGTAATTGAATGTAAGCAAGCAGATACATAATATAACTACAAATGTAAACTAGACATGTTAATCCACCACTCGATTATTTTGTGTGTCGACCCTGTTATGTACAGTAGTACACCAGCGTTTAAGGTTACGCTAGTCAGGTTAAGGGGTTGTTTATTGTTGTAGCATTAATGACGTATTTCGCATGATGTAGCATTTGCGTAACAGCTAGAAAGAAAAGGATCATGCTAGAAAATTCATTCGTTTATTTTTAACTAGGTTTCGTGAATGTTCTGGAGACTTCTGCCTTCTAGAAATTCGTTGGGTATATATAAGGGCTTGCTAGCCAATTTAAGTTAAAGTTTTGACACAAAGTTTGGAAATACGTGCAGCTTCTATACGAGACCTTTCTTTGTTGGAACGTACGCGGACTTATTATACAGTGATATAAATATTAAAGTGTTGGATTTGGAATTATATTAATTATATTCGTGAATTATTCTACCTTTGGATATTTCAACTGTGCGTATCAAAGAGGACAATCTAAACAACTCTTCAGGATTACTCGACGTTGGATTATTAATTGGATTATTAAAGGGACACCTCCTAAAGGGATAAACTGTAAGCTAACATTTATTTTGCAATCTCAAATTTTGTCTGATATATTTGTTATTATTTTGTTACGCCATAGATTAAATTGTTTATTAAAATAAAACATTATTGTACTAGTTTGTTGCTGGCTTGTTCTTTCTGTTACACAATTTCGTCGTTTAGTAAACGTGCCATTTTATAAATAAATCTTAAATATCGACACCGGTCGTAACAGCCCTTTACTACCTCATTTAACAGGGTGTTTTACAAAAAAGCGATCGAGATTTAATGTATAAAATATTAATGGCAAGAAATTAGAACCAAAGTTTTACAAATGACCATCATTGTGACTTCGGAAGAACATGTTGAGTCATTTTCGAACAGATTTCTATTTAATTAAAGTCTTGCAAACCAATTACAAGAACCACAATGGCGATGGTCGCGATTGGTTTATGAAAATAATGGATGGAATCGCAAATAAGCCGTTCAAATCTGACACATATTGGGGTTTGAACACAAGATGTTGGGAAAGTTTTTAGTCATAGAACAAAAGCAGAAGCCTCCAACTGTTTCACACTACTGTAAGCGCGGAAGTGTGTTGTATTCGATATATGGTCAAAGGGCATGATCAAAGATGTCTTATATCAGGTTTATGTATAGTACTTATTTTATGTGATAAGCCTGTACCATAGAAAACAATGACTGTAATGTTTCCTTTTACTTTCTTGATAGATACATGTAATACACCACTGTTGGTAAGTGCTTAAATTTCAAATCACGACAAACGCAAAATTAATTAAATTTGATAACAAAACAAATTCAACAACATTTGTGCCTGCTTGAGACGAAAAATACGTAAAGAAAAGAAGCCTAACAATGTGGTAATCTCGGCGGTTTATCAAATTTCGACTTTTTAATTTGAAAGTGATATAACTAAATAAAGGATCAGTTATCTTAAATTAGAAACACATGATCTCATTATTTTCATTGACATTAAAATATAATGAGCTTAAAAATAGGGAGAGAAAATAGATCTGCAACATTTTCCTTTAAAACAAAAGAACCAAGGCTCTGGTGTAAAGATATTGAAATAACAGGACTAAGGCTCCGATATGATGATACTAAAACAAGACATATCCTTCAAAAGTGAGATTATTGAAACCACAGTATCAATGCTTCGATGTGAATATATTGATACAACAGAACCAATGTTCTAATGTAATGATATTGAAACAACAGTATCAATGCTTCGATGTGAATATATTGAAACAACAGAACCAATGTTCTGATTTGATGATATTGAAACAACAGTATCAATGCTTCGATGTGAATATATTGATACAACAGAACCAATGTTCTGATGTGATGATATGGAAACAACAGGCTCTAGGTTTTGATGGGATGATATTGCAACAACAGGCTCTAGGTTTTGATGGGATGATATTGAAACAACAGGCTCTAGGTTTTGATGGGATGATATTGAAACAACAGGCTCTAGGTTTTGATGGGATGATATGGAAACAACAGGCTCTAGGTTTTGATGGGATGATATTGAAACAACAGGCTCTAGGTTTTGATGGGATGATATTGAAACAACAGGCTCTAGGTTTTGATGGGATGATATTGAAACAACAGGCTCTAGGTTTTGATGGGATGATATTGAAACAACAGGCTCTAGGTTTTGATGGGATGATATGGAAACAACAGGCTCTAGGTTTTGATGGGATGATATGGAAACAACAGGCTCTAGGTTTTGATGGGATGATATTGAAACAACAGGCTCTAGGTTTTGATGGGATGATATGGAAACAACAGGCTCTAGGTTTTGATGGGATGATATTGAAACAACAGGCTCTAGGTTTTGATGGGATGATATTGAAACAACAGGCTCTAGGTTTTGATGTGATGATATGGAAACAACAGGCTCTAGGTTTTGATGGGATGATATTGAAACAACAGGCTCTAGGTTTTGATGGGATGATATTGAAACAACAGGCTCTAGGTTTTGATGTGATGATATGGAAACAACAGGCTCTAGGTTTTGATGGGATGATATGGAAACAACAGGCTCTAGGTTTTGATGGGATGATATTGAAACAACAGGCTCTAGGTTTTGATGGGATGATATGGAAACAACAGGCTCTAGGTTTTGATGGGATGATATTGAAACAACAGGCTCTAGGTTTTGATGGGATGATATTGAAACAACAGGCTCTAGGTTTTGATGGGATGATATGGAAACAACAGGCTCTAGGTTTTGATGGGATGATATGGAAACAACAGTATCAATGTTTCGATGTGAATATATTGATAAAACAGAACCAATGCTCCGATATGATGATACTTAAACAAGACATATCCTTCAAAAGTGAGATTACTGAAACCACAGTATCAATACTTCGATGTTAATATATTGATACAACAGAACCAATGTTCTGATGTGATGATATTGAAACAACAGTATCAATGCTTCGATGTGAATATACTGATACAACAGAACCAATGCTCTGATGTGATGATTTTGAAACAACAGGATCTAGGTTTCGATGGGAAGATATTGAAACAACAGGACCTAGGCGTCGATGTGATTATTTTGAAACAACAGAATCTATGCTTCGATTTGATGATATTGAAACAACAGGACCAATGTGATGATATTGAATAAACAAAACATAGGCTTCGACGTGACAATTTGAACCAAGATTAAGGCTTCGATGAGATGAGTCATACAATAAGCGGTTCTCACGGATAACTTGCCCGGTTATAATTATAAGATTTAGACAGTGAATTCAACACATACCTTACCTTTTAATTGGCACTTTTAAAATTTGGTTTTCTGCTTTTCCTGATACTCAGTTTCAATGATGGTAGATAGATAAGCTTTGATAAGGAAAAGTTTTGACTATCGAACCATAATGTCCCAATAACGCCATAATGAAACATGACAGGAGTTAATTGTTTCTTTGTACTCACATAAATAACAATGCGTTTTCTGGATGTATACTTCGTGTCACATAGGCATTTAATAGTTGTGCCTTCTCTTCACATTAATATTTATAAACTAAGTTGCCACAATATGTAGTGGGCGTTCATGGTCAAATGGTTGAGACGTTGGATTTTGGATCGGAATGTCCCGGGTTCGAACCCCGAAACTAACCACGTGATGTTAGTCCTTGAGTAAGACTATTTACTGCACATTGCTCCAGGTACTGAATGCCTGAATAATGGTTCTACCCAGAATGAGGGCAGTCAAGAGGGATTACTGTAAATTGAAAGAACTTGTTTCCTTATCGGCTATAAATTAACAGGTTTATACCAACGTAAAATCAAAAACGTATCCGAAAAAACAAACTTTAAATGTAAGTTATAATTGTAAAGCTAATAAAGTCGTGTTTTTATCTGTAATAAGTAAAAGCATATTTAAATATTGAAACTAATACTCATGCATAAAAGAAATTGCTTTTCATTCCCTATAAATAAAAACACCAACAAAAACAACAATAAAGTAAAACTGAGTTAGGCTATTGTACTATTTGAACAATGGCTGACACATCCTGTGTTTAAGTATCATCACCCATACAGGTGCAGCAGAATGGGGCCTTCATTGAACATTTTCTTCAGTGCAAAAGCGACGCTTGGTTTTGTCTGTTTGTTTGTTTGTTTGCTTTTTGTTTGTTGTTGTTGTTGTTTTCTCTGGCTAATTTTATAATGTAAGCAAAGCTACAAGAATATTAAAATATCTCTTTGTTTATAATGCTCTTAATATCGCGAGATCTTGAACGTGTTCTTGTCATTTGTTATGTTCACTGGGAACATTTGTCTAGCCTACTGTAAACAAATGGTAATACTGCATGCACATGTTACAAAAAACGTTTATACCCATGTTAAGGTAAAAAAAAATCTATATCACTCTATCACTGCATAACGAGTCAATTCCAGGCCAGTTTACTTGTTACAAAAATGTGATAATTCACGTATCTACGTCTTGGCAAATCCAATATATCTAATTACCGTAAACACCATTTTAATTAAACGGCTTTGCACCAAACATTTTCTGATTACATACCAATTTTATGCTAAAACATCGAGAATCGTTCATTTATATAAAGGTTCGATTTGCTTGCAACATCTACGACCGGGTTCGTGTCACCATAGGGCTCGGCGGGTTTGTGTCGATAGGCCTTATAGCTCTTGTCACATTGAGGCTCGCCGGGTTCGTGTCGATAGGCATTATAGCTCTTGTCACATTGAGGCTCGGCGGGTTTGTGTCGATAGGCATTATAGCTCTTGTCACATTGAGGCTCGCCGGGTTCGTGTCGATAGGCATTATATCTCTTGTCACCATGGGGCTCGCCGGGCTCGTGTCGATAGACATTATAGTTCTTGTCACCATGGGGCTCGCCGGGTTCGTGTCGATAGACATTATAGCTCATGTCACCATGGGGCTCTCCGGGTTCGTGTCGATAGGCGTTATAGTTCTTGTCACCATGGGGCTCTCCGGGTTCGTGTCAATAGACATTATAACTCTTGTCACCATGGGGCTCTCCGGGTTCGTGTCGATAGACATTATAACTCTTGTCACCATGGGGCTCTCCGGGTTCGTGTCGATAGACATTATAGTTCTTGTCACCATGGGGCTCTCCGGGTTCTTTTCGATAGACATTATAGCTCATGTCACCATGGGGCTCTCCGGGTTCGTGTCAATAGACATTATAACTCTTGTCACCATGGGGCTCTCCGGGTTCGTGTCGATAGACATAATAGCTCATGTCACCATGGGGCTCTCCGGGTTCGTGTCAATAGACATTATAACTCTTGTCACCATGGGGCTCTCTGGGTTCGTGTCGATAGACATTATAGCTCATGTCATCATGGGGCTCTCCGGGTTCGTGTCAATAGACATTATAACTCTTGTCACCATGGGGCTCTCCGGGTTCGTGTCGATAGACATTATAGTTCTTGTCACCATGGGGCTCTTCGGGTTCGTGTCGATAGACATTATAACTCTTGTCACCATGGGGCTCTCCGGGTTCGTGTCGATAGACATTATAGTTCTTGGAGCTCGCGACCGTCGGAAGGATCGACTGACAATCAGCAATAACATTTTATCTTAACTAGACGTAGACAGTCATTGATACAGTACGATCGAATTCATTCGCAGGGGGGTTGTCCCGTAGTCGTAAAGAACTCTTTCTCTATCGTTCGCCGGCGAACTTAGAGTTCCTTGGTTGGATACAGATAGTAAGTTTTCGTACGACCGTTCCCGACTCGCCGCGAGTAGCATTACCTTTATAACTTTAGTCGTCATTAGTCCTAAATAATCGTACGATAGGCATTCGACTGATAGCGGGAATCGCACGACCAGTCTTATATTGTCCCAGGAAGTTTATCGATCGTACAAATATCGTATGATGAACAGGGATCTGTTAAATGATTCGTAATAACATATGGTAGAACAAGGATCGACAAATAGTCTCTAAATGATGGTGGTATATTCTCGACACGCCTAAATTATCAGTTTTCACGAAAATCATAATTATGTGACTTTCACTTTTGTTGCCTGGTAACATGAATGTAGATACACCTGTTATGATAAAAATTATTTTACAGGATTTTTGGCTATTGGATTTACATGTGATGTAGCCTTAATAAGATGTTCGGAAAGGTCAACATTATAACAATTAGATTCTGTGTTGTTTTGTCAATGATTGTGTTAAGAGAAAATGTCAAAGCGTGGAAAATAAAAAAAAGGTTTAATTGGCACAATTGTAAAGGCTAATAAATAAGTGTATATGTGGAGAGACAGAGAGAAACGGATTGAGAGAGACAGACAGAGAGAGAGAGAGAGAGAGAGAGAGAGAGAGAGAGAGAGAGAGAGAGAGAGAGAGAGAGAGAGAGAGAGAGAGAAAATGCATTGCTTGCATTTTAGACCCCCCCCCCTCCTCCCAGGAAGTGCGAGGTTAGAGCTCTGTAAAAGCACCCAGTCGACTGATCGTTCCACGGCAGTAACTGTTGGGTTTGCTCTTTTTGTTGAATGACTAATCACAGATTTGTTCTTACTTTTACCCATGGCTTGCGTGTGCATACCTTTGTCCTGTGCCTTTTCAAATTATGGTATATGTTGCAATGCTTAAAGAACTTTGTCATATTTCCTTTTTCTTAACCCCAAAAGGTCTGAAATTCAGGATTTTAACAATTTAGGCGTGTTAAATGGCATGCAGATATCTATCATTGTATACAAGTGTTTACATAGTGTGTAATCTACCTTTAGCAGTCTGGTTTATTTCAATGCTATTTTATTCAAATTTTACCACTTTGTATTGAGAAGCAATATTTATCGTGAATCGAAACACCATTTTTGTATTCTGTTTTAAAAATGATTGACACGTCCGTTATTTAAGAAGCATGTACATTGTGCGCAGATATAAATTCATTGCTCAACCTAATAATAGATTATAAGAAACTCAGTGAGCATCAATAAACAATTAAGAATGTCAAATAGCACGTAATGATAGTAAATAAGGCAATCAATATCCCGTCCAAATGTTCAAGCACCTGTGCAATCTCAAGTTAAGCCGATATAATTTATTAAGATAAACAAGATCATTTTTGTTATAAAAATAACTATTTAAATTATGTGTTTAATGTGATTGTTAATTAATAAAAAGTTCACACCACTGAGGGCCCATTGGGAATTATATGGACTGGCTAGTCAGCGCAGCTGAGGTCCATATTACTCTCTTAGCTGACCAGCCAGTCCATATAATGCAATTGGAACCGAAGTTCTGTGAATTATTACTTTTATTATACCGAACATTTTTTTATAAGTGTATTGACAAGTTTCCATATATTGAAAACAATGGACCAGTAAGAGTGACCGGGTGTTCAGAGGAGCAGTTCCTCATCGTTCTACATTGATAATAATGGACCGTTGAGTGATCAATGATAATTACAGAAGCAAAATTATGTGAGGTATAATATATTGGCTTTCGCTTATGACTTACAGTTCATTAGTATATCTATTTCAAAATGGCAATGTAGAAAATGAAGATTTAACCTTGACTGAACCCCGATTGAAATAATAGATCGATTTTAGTCTGCATCATTATCATACGGACCTTTATATATAGAGTGACTTGTTTACACGAATCAGTACAGGTACTCTATTATATGTCTATCTGACAGAACAAATGCAACTCAATCTTCTAATCGTGAAAATGCTGACCAGTTTAATAGTCTCGATAGATATATCTCATACATTGACGTTCTCTTAATAGTCTCGATAGATATATCTCATACATTGACGTTCTCTTAATAGTCTCGATAGATATATCTCATACATTGACGTTCTCTTAATAGTCTCGATAGATATATCTCATACATTGACGTCCTGTTAATAGTCTCGATTGATATATCTCATACATTGACGTCCAGTTAATAGTCTCGATAGATATATCTCATACATTGACGTCTTGCTAATAGTCTCGATAAATATATCTCATACATTGACGTCCTGTTAATAGTCTCGATAGATATATCTCATACATTGACGTCCTGTTAATAGTCTCGATAGATATATCTCATACATTGACGTCCTGTTAATAGTCTCGATTGATATATCTCATACATTGACGTCCTGTTAATAGTCTCGATTGATATATCTCATACATTGACGTCCTGTTAATAGTCTCGATAGATATATCTCATACATTGACGTCCTGTTTCAACTGATACAAGACTGATTTTTAATCAGTACATTGCTTGCCTCTAGATTACTTGCTCGTACAGGGTAGATATATTGGATTGAAGCCAGAAATTTGCAGACAAATGCCATTAAACGATACTTGCAAAACGGTTATTTGTACGTTTGGCGACCTGACAGTGAAGCCTAATGCAATAATGGAGCAATAATTCAGAGGATCTTTACATTATTCTACTAAATGTGGTTACCAAGCTTAAATCATTAACTTATTTACCTACCTGTTGATGACGTATATTTAAATGACTTATTATTTAGAGTATACACGGCTAGAATAATATAAGAAATTAAAAATTACATGAACGACAACCGTAAGACCAGAAATGACTTACAATGGGACGTTTGTCACAAGTCATTATACTGTAGGAACTTAATATGCCGAAACAGGCGTGATTCTTGCAACGTACATTATTGTTAATTTCATTGCTTATTTTATTAAATGTTGGCAAACCAAATACTTGGACCATACTACCGATGGTCTCTAACTGATTTATGTAAATTTATTTGACGGTGACCTCACTAGTTGATCAGATGATCAGAGACATTAAAACAGATGGAACAGCCACAATGTCAATGGAAAATACACCTCAAACTGCTCCCCGTCACGGACCGTTCCATACCAGTTGATTTTAACCCACCGGAAAGTCGAAATTTTACAATCCGCCTCACAAGCGAACGAGTAAATTAAATACCTCACCATTGTGCAAAGTGTTACATTTGATTTTCTCGATATTATTGAACAATATTTGAAAATATACTTCTTTTTAATAAAAAAATGCTGAGTTTCAGTGAAGTAAGTCTCACAAGTCTCAGTGAAGAGTTTAAAAAGAGTATTCAACATACACAATGTTGGTGATATAATGCCATGCTATCTAGGGAAGGAGTACATTTACAGATTGTTTATTGACATAGTGATATATTTTATTTTGCGAGTGCAAAATAAAATTACGCGTCATTCAATACATAGAGCAGTTTTTTAATTCGGATAAATACAAAACTAAGGATTTTTTTTATCAATAAAGCAACACATACCAATTCAGAGATCGACCGTTCAAATTCTATGTCATGATCATCATTAACCACGGCCCAGTTAATTATAGCTTGGCATTACTGTAACTTTACATAGGCGTGAGGCCTTTTGTCGCGACAAAATGACATAATCATTAAATCAAAGCCAAATTAACTGATTCAAATAGCACTCTGTCCTCACAAAACTCCAGACGACTTGCAGCACGTGAACCAATGATCAAACAGTAAAATATTTCCGGGAATTGTTGTGTTATGTGTTCGACGCATTGGTCCGGATGTCCGTCTTTTCTCGAATTGACCTGATATTAAAATATTTTAAGTGGGAAAGAATATTCTATGTACCACACAATTTCAAAAAATAAATAACAATTTCTTCTCGTTCGTATCATTTTACTTTTGTTAAAAGTTATCGAACAATTCAAAGTTGAACATAACTACTGTCAATGTTCTGCATTTTTATGTCTGTCAATAAAACTCTGTGTATTCCGTGTTTATCATCTCTCTCCCTTCTCTCGTATGCTAACATTCTATAACCGTATTTTAATCTACAATTGCATATCTATCTATGTTATTTAATAATTGATTTATATTCTTTTCTCTCGTCTAATCTCTATTATACATTCTTATACGTTCTTTCCTCCAGAAGCGTACTTTCGTTACTTTTCTAAGTAACAATCCCTCAATCCTTTTACATTTCTTCTGTGTTTTTCCGTACGCTGGTTGTTTTTAGCTTTTTTCCGCTCTATCCTAACTTCTTTACATAACATTTACTGCACGAATATATTGTCAGACAATGGATATGTTGATTGAATCATCAAACTAATATTTCTTGTCAATGAAACGAATACGTTAAATTTCATTCAGAACATAATGTTACTAAAAATAATAAAGGATTTTTCCATTTAATATTTTGTTATACATTGTTGTAAACTAGTAAAATATGTCATATCTTATAGTCAAACATTTATCATTTAAATAGTTCTGACCAGTGGTTTAATTAACATATACATAAAAAGTACATTTTGCATACAAAATGTTTCAAACAAATTGGTCCTATGTGCAATTATCCATATGTATGTTACCTAAATGTTGTTATATATCACAACATTGCTAGCTACTATGTTTTCTTTTTTGCTCAATAAGTATTTTTATAAGATATGTGTGTTTTACCTTTTCCGACAAATGCAATTACATGACACTTGTAAAACGGTTAACGTATTCCTTGCAAACAAATCGCATGCTGAAAATAATACTATGGACAGCGAAAAGTAAAACAAACACTCTTATTTATAACATATTGACAGGTTTAATAGAATACATGCAAACAACGATTTAAGGTCTACAGTATCGATGATCACAATTAATTGTTTAACTATTGGATGGTACCCCTCTACCCAAGACATCAGTAAGTTTATGTAAGAATACAAGATGTATCGACAATGGCCTGTGTCAATGAACATTGCAATAGCCTCAAACGGTTCCACGATATACTGAGATTAAACAAAAATATTTATTTTATATATGTATTCTACTTTGAAATTACCCCCCCCCCCCCCCCCCCCCCAAATATTTGAAGCAAAATAGATTTCACTTGTTGGTGACATGTGTTAATTTCTTCACAAACTAGCGTACCCATAACGCATGCTCAATGTCTCTTATGTTCATTTGAAAAACAATGGCTAAAAGTTTAAGAACACAATTACTGCAGCAGTTTTTATTTATTCCGGCGTCCTCAGTCGTTCATAGTATTCCCTACTGCAACCTGATTGTGAACTGTCGAAAGTTATTAGTTTATCTCTTGTCTTGGTGCAAAATAACCAAAATCGGATGCTTACTTCCGTTTTCTCTGGGGATGCCTTTGGAAGTCCAGTAATTTTAGTGGGAAGAACTGTTTATAGCAGAAAGGTACACACGGATCTACTAATTAATACTTGGCTGTACTGTTCTTACACATGAATATATTTATAAATTAAGCTGACAGTGAACTGTTCATTAAATATTTTTGGAAGGAATTAAATGTAATTCTTCGATACATATTTTCAAACCCGATATAAAATCAATATTTTAAAGTGATAAAAATAGAAACATGAGAGTATATATTTTACGGGAGATCATGAACAGTGGTCCTGGGCAATATTGGATTTAAAGACGGACTAATAATGTCACCCACAAGACGCCGTGTTATATTTCTCTTGCAATTAATGACATAATCGTTAAATCAAAGCCAAATCAACTGATTGCAAAGGCACTTAGTTTCAGTCCTCGAAATGGCATGCGGCACGTGAATCTGTAATCAAACAGTTGAATGTTTTCGGAAATATTTGCGCAAATTGATGTATTTATTAATCTTTCAACTTTTTTATTGAATAAATAGTTGAATAGCAAGAAGAAAAAAAACCAACGAATTTTGAAAAGGTATCATAAAATGCGCATTTCATTTAAAAAATAAGATTGGAGAAAATCTTCGCAACAAAACGCATGCAACACACAGTTGAGAAAGTATCTCAACAACAAATACTTCATGTCAGTGTCTAGAATAATGCGCTTGAATAAAGTAAACTTCAAAATGTACAAACGCATATCACTACAACTGTGCTTAAATATGCCGATGTGAAGAATGCACGAACTGGCGAACGCATTCTATTTCATTCTTTTGCACTTTTGTAATTTTACTGTAACAATTTTTTTTCAACTATGAAACTATAACAATTACTTAATTAATTACCCCTTTTCATTATCCGCCTTTTCCCTCTGTCTTTAATGTTAATGTATGTTCTCTTCTCTTCAACGGTAACATTCTATCTCTACTTTTCTTACCCAGCACATACACATCTCTCTTCAACTATGGCTTCTTACCCAAGATATACACATCTCTCTTCAACCATGGCATCTTACCCAACATATACACATCTCTCTTCAACCATGACATCTTACCCAACATATACACATCTCTCTTCAATCATGGCTTCTTACCCAACATATACACATCTGTCTTCAACCATGGCATCTTACCCAACATATACACATCTCTCTTCAACCATGGCTTCTTACCCAACACATACACATCTCTCTTCAACCATGGCATCTTACCCAACATATACACTTCTCTCTTCAACCATGGCTTCTTACCCAACATATACACATCTCTCTTCAACCATGACATCTTACCCAACATATACACATCTCTCTTCAACCATGGCATCTTACCCTACATATACACATCTCTCTTCAACCATGGCATCTTACCCTACATATACACATCTCTCTTCAACCATGGCTTCTTACCCTACATATACACATCTCTCTTCAACCATGGCTTCTTACCCAACATATACACATCTCTCTTTAACCATAACATCTTACCCAACATATACACATCTCTCTTCAACCATGACATCTTACCCAAGATATACTCATCTCTCTTCAACCATGACATCTTAGCCTACATATACACATCTCTCTTCAACCATGACATCTTACCCAACATATACACATCTCTCTTCAACCATGACATCTTACCCAACATATACACATCTCTCTTCAACCAACATCTTACCCAACATATACACATCTCTCTTCAACCATGGCTTCTTACCCAACATATACACATCTCTCTTCAACCATGACATCTTACCCAACATATACACATCTCTCTTCAACCATGACATCTTACCCAACATATACACATCTCTCTTCAACCATGACATCTTACCCAACATATACACATCTCTCTTCAACTGGCTTCTTACCCAACATATACACATCTCTCTTCAACCATGACATCTTACCCAACATATACACATCTCTCTTCAACCATGGCTTCTTACCCAACATATACACATCTCTCTTCAACCATGACATCTTACCCAACATATACACATCTCTCTTCAACCATGACATCTTACCCAACATATACACATCTCTCTTCAACCATGGCTTCTTACCCAACATATACACATCTCTCTTCAACCATGACATCTTACCCAACATATACACATCTCTCTTCAACCATGGCTTCTTACCCAAGATATACACATCTCTCTTCAACCATGACATCTTACCCAACATATACACATCTCTCTTCAACCATGACATCTTACCCAACATATACACATCTCTCTTCAACCATGGCATCTTACCCAACATATACACATCTCTCTTCAACCATGACATCTTACCCAACATATACACATCTCTCTTCAACCATGGCTTCTTACCCAAGATATACTCATCTCTCTTCAACCATGACATCTTACCCTACATATACACATCTCTCTTCAACCATGACATCTTACCCAACATATACACATCTCTCTTCAACCATGACATCTTACCCAACATATACACATCTCTCTTCAACCATGACATCTTACCCAACATATACACATCTCTTGTCAACCATGACATCTTACCCAACATATACACATCTCTCTTCAACCATGACATCTTAGCCTACATATACACATCTCTCTTCAACCATGACATCTTACCTAACATATACACATCTCTCTTCAACCATGGCATCTTACCCAACATATACACATCTCTCTTCAACCATGACATCTTACCCAACATATACACATCTCTCTTCAACCATGACATCTTACCCAACATATACACATCTCTCTTCAACCATGACATCTTACCACATATACACATCTCTCTTCAACCATGACATCTTACCCAACATATACACATCTCTCTTCAACCATGACATCTTACCCAACATATACACATCTCTCTTCAACCATGACATCTTACCCAACATATACACATCTCTCTTCAACCATGACATCTTACCCAACATATACACATCTCTCTTCAACCATGGCTTCTTCTTACCCAACATATACACATCTCTCTTCAACCATGACATCTTACCCAACATATACACATCTCTCTTCAACCATGACATCTTACCCAACATATACACATCTCTCTTCAACCATGGCTTCTTACCCAACATATACACATCTCTCTTCAACCATGACATCTTACCTCCAACATATACACATCTCTCTTCAACCATGGCATCTTACCCAACATATACACATCTCTCTTCAACCATGACATCTTACCCAACATATACACATCTCTCTTCAACCATGACATCTTACCCAACATATACACATCTCTCTTCAACCATGACATCTTACCCAACATATACACATCTCTCTTCAACCATGGCTTCTTACCCAACATATACACATCTCTCTTCAACCATGACATCTTACCCAACATATACACATCTCTCTTCAACCATGACATCTTACCCAACATATACACATCTCTCTTCAACCATGGCTTCTTACCCAACATATACACATCTCTCTTCAACCATGACATCTTACCCAACATATACACATCTCTCTTCAACCATGACATCTTACCCAACATATACACATCTCTCTTCAACCATGACATCTTACCCAACATATACACATCTCTCTTCAACCATGACATCTTACCCAACATATACACATCTCTCTTCAACCATGACATCTTACCCAACATATACATCTCTCTTCAACCATGACATCTTACCCAACATATCACATCTCTTTCAACCATGACATCTTACCCAGCATATACACATCTCTCTTCAACCATGGCTTCTTACCCAAGATATACACATCTCTCTTCAACCATGACATCTTACCCAACATATACACATCTCTCTTCAACCATGACATCTTACCCAACATATACACATCTCTCTTCAACCATGACATCTTACCACATATACACATCTCTCTTCAACCATGGCTCTTACCCAACATATACACATCTCTCTTCAACCATGACATCTTACCCACATATACACATCTCTCTTCAACCATGGCTTCTACCCAACATATACACATCTCTCTTCAACCATGACATCTTACCCAACATATACAACTCTCTTCAACCATGGCTTCTTACCCAACATATACACATCTCTCTTCAACCATGACAACTTACCCACATATACACATCTCTCTTCAACCATGACATCTTACCCACATATACACATCTCTCTTCAACCATGACATCTCTACCCAACATATACACATCTCTCTTCAACCATGGCTCTTACCCAACATATACACATCTCTCTTCAACCATGGCATCTTACCCAACATATACACATCTCTCTTCAACCATGGCATCTTACCCAACATATACACATCTCTCTTCAACCATGGCATCTTACCCAACATATACACATCTCTCTTCAACCATGGCTCTTACCCAACATATACACATCTCTCTTCAACCATGGCATCTTACCCAACATATACACATCTCTCTTCAACCATGGCATCTTACCCAACATATACATATCTCTTCAACCATGGCATCTTACCCAACATATACACATCTCTCTTCAACCATGGCTTCTTACCCAACATATACACATCTCTCTTCAACCATGACATCTTACCCAACATATACACATCTCTCTTCAACCATGGCATCTTACCCAACATATACACATCTCTCTTCAACCATGGCATCTTACCCAACATATACACATCTCTCTTCAACCATGACATCTTACCCAACATATACACATCTCTCTTCAACCATGGCATCTTACCCTAACATATACACATCTCTCTTCAACCATGGCTTCTTACCCAAACATATACACATCTCTCTTCAACCATGACATCTTACCCAACATATACACATCTCTCTTCAACCATGGCATCTTACCCATACATATACACTCTCTCTGCAACCATGGCATCTTACCCAACATATACATATCTCTTTCAACCATGGCATCTTACCCAACATATACACATCTCTCTTCAACCATGGCATCTTACCCAACATATACACATCTCTCTTCAACCATGGCAAATTACCAAACATATACAAATCTCTCTTCAACCATGGCTTCTTACCCAACATATACACATCTGTCTTCAACCATGGCATCTTACCCAACATATACACATCTCTCTTCAACCATGGCTTCTTACCCAACATATACACATCTCTCTTCAACCATGGCTTCTTACCCAACACATACACATCTCTCTTCAACCATGGCATCTTACCCAACATATACACTTCTCTCTTCAACCATAACTTCTTACCCAACATATACACATCTCTCTTCAACCATGACATCTTACCCAACATATACACATCTCTCTTCAACCATGGCATCTTACCCTACATATACACATCTCTCTTCAACCATGGCATCTTACCCTACATATACACATCTCTCTTCAACCATGGCTTCTTACCCTAACATATACACATCTCTCTTCAACCATGGCTTCTTACCCAACATATACACATCTCTCTTTAACCATAACATCTTACCCAACATATACACATCTCTCTTCAACCATGACATCTTACCCAACATATACACATCTCTCTTCAACCATGACATCTTACCCAACATATACACATCTCTCTTCAACCATGGACATCTTACCCTACATATACACATCTCTCTTCAACCATGACATCTTACCCACATATACATCATCTCTCTTCAACCATGACATCTTACCCAACATATACACATCTCTCTTCAACCATGACATCTTACCCAACATATACACATCTCTCTTCAACCATGGCTCTTACCCAACATATACACATCTCTCTTCAACCATGACATCTTACCCAACATATACACATCTCTCTTCAACCATGGCATCTTACCCAACATATACACATCTCTCTTCAACCATGACATCTTACCCAACATATACACATCTCTCTTCAACCATGACATCTTACCCAACATATACACATCTCTCTTCAACCATGACATCTTACCCAACATATACACATCTCTCTTCAACCATGACATCTTACCCAACATACACATCTCTCTTCAACCATGACATTTACCCAACATATACACATCTCTCTTCAACCATGACATCTTACCCAATATACACATCTCTCTTCAACCATGACATCTTACCCAACATATACACATCTCTCTTCAACCATGGCATCTTACCCAACATATACACATCTCTCTTCAACCATGACATCTTACCCAACATATACACATCTCTCTTCAACCATGGCATCTTACCCAACATATACACATCTCTCTTCAACCATGGCTTCTTACCCAACATATACACATCTCTCTTCAACCATGACATCTTACCCAACATATACACATCTCTCTTCAACAATGACATCTTACCCTACATATACACATCTCTCTTCAACCATGACATCTTACCCAACATATACTCATCTCTCTTCAACCATGACATCTTAGCCTACATATACACATCTCTCTTCAACCATGGCATCTTACCCTACATATACACATCTCTCTTCAACCATGGCATCTTACCCAACATATACACATCTCTCTTCAACCATGACATCTTAGCCTACATATACTCATCTCTCTTCAACCATGACATCTTAGCCTACATATACACATCTCTCTTCAACCATGGCTTCTTACCCTACATATACACATCTCTCTTCAACCATGGCATCTTACCCAACATATACACATCTCTCTTCAACCATGACATCTTACCCAACATATACACATCTCTCTTCAACCATGGCATCTTACCCTACATATACACATCTCTCCTTAACCATGGCATCTTACCCTACATATACACATCTCTCTTCAACCATGGCTTCTTACCCTACATATACACATCTCTCTTCAACCATGGCTTCTTACCCAACATATACACATCTCTCTTCAACCATGGCATCTTACCCAACATATACAAATCTCTCTTCAACCATGGCATCTTACCTAACATATACACATCTCTCTTCAACCATGGCTTCTTACCCAACATATACACATCTCTCTTCAACCATGACATCTTACCCAACATATACACATCTCTCTTCAACCATGGCATCTTACCCAACATATACATATCTCTCTTCAACCATGGCATCTTACCCAACATATACACATCTCTCTTCAACCATGGCTTCTTACCCAACATATACACATCTCTCTTCAACCATGGCATCTTACCCAACATATACACATCTCTCTTCAACCATGGCATCTTACCTAACATATACACATCTCTCTTCAACCATGGCTTCTTACCCAACATATACACATCTCTCTTCAACCATGACATCTTACCCAACATATACACATCTCTCTTCAACCATGGCAAATTACCAAACATATACATATCTCTCTTCAACCATGGCATCTTACCCAACATATACAAATCTCTCTTCAACCATGGCTTCTTACCCAACATATACACATCTCTCTTCAACCATGACATCTTACCCAACATATACACATCTCTCTTCAACCATGGCATCTTACCCAACATATACACATCTCTCTTCAACCATGGCATCTTACCCAACATATACACATCTCTCTTCAACCATGGCATCTTACCCAACATATACACACCTCTCTTCAACCATGGCATCTTACCCAACATATACACATCTCTCTTCAACCATGACATCTTACCCTACATATACACATCTCTCTTCAACCATGGCTTCTTACTCAACATATACACATCTCTCTTCAACCATGACATCTTACCCAACATATACACATCTCTCTTCAACCATGACATCTTACCCAACATATACACATCTCTCTTCAACCATGACATCTTAGCCTACATATACACATCTCTCTTCAACCATGGCATCTTACCCAACATATACACATCTCTCTTCAACCATGACATCTTACCCAACATATACACATCTCTCTTCAACCATGGCTTCTTACCCAACATATACACATCTCTCTTCAACCATGGCTTCTTACCCAACATATACACATCTCTCTTCAACCATGGCTTCTTACCCAACATATACACATCTCTCTTCAACCATGGCTTCTTACCCAACATATATACATCTCTCTTCAACCATGACATCTTACCCAACATATACTCATCTCTCTTCAACCATGACATCTTACCCAACATATACACATCTCTCTTCAACCATGACATCTTACCCAACATATACTCATCTCTCTTCAACCATGACATCTTAGCCTACATATACACTTCTCTCTTCAACCATGGCATCTTACCTAACATATACACATCTCTCTTCAACCATGGCATCTTACCCTACATATACACATCTCTCTTCAACCATGGCTTCTTACCCAACATGTACACATCTCTCTTCAACCATGACATCTTACCCAACATACACACATCTCTCTTCAACCATGACATCTTACCCAACATATACACATCTCTCTTCAACCATGGCATCTTACCCAACATATACACATCTCTCTTCAACCATGGCATCTTACCCAACATATACACATCTCTCTTCAACCATGGCATCTTACCCAACATATACACATCTCTCTTCAACCATGGCTTCTTACCCAGCATATACTCATCTCTCTTCAACCATGGCATCTTACCCAACATATACACATCTCTCTTCAACTATGGCTTCTTACCCAGCATGTACACATCTCTCTTCAACCATGGCTTCTTACCCAGCATGTACACATCTCTCTTCAACCATGACATCTTACCCAACATATACACATCTCTCTTCAACCATGACATCTTACCCTACATATACACATCTCTCTTCAACCATGGCATCTTACCCAACATATACACATCTCTCTTCAACCATGACATCTTACCCAGCATGTACACATCTCTCTTCAACAATGACATCTTACCCTACATATACACATCTCTCTTCAACCATGGCTTCTTACCCAGCATGTACACATCTCTCTTCAACCATGGCTTCTTACCCAACATATACACATCTCTCTTCAACCATGACATCTTACCCAGCATATACACATCTCTCTTCAACAATGACATCTTACCCTACATATACACATCTCTCTTCAACCATGGCTTCTTACCCAGCATGTACACATCTCTCTTCAACAATGACATCTTACCCTACATATACACATCTCTCTTCAACCATGACATCTTACCCAACATATACACATCTCTCTTCAACCATGACATCTTACCCTACATATACACATCTCTCTTCAACCATGGCATCTTACCCAACATATACACATCTCTCTTCAACCATGGCTTCTTACCCAACATATACACATCTCTCTTCAACCATGGCTTCTTACCCAACATATACACATCTCTCTTCAACCATGACATCTTACCCAGCATATACACATCTCTCTTCAACCATGACATCTTACCCAGCATATTCACATCTCTCTTCAACCATGGCTTCTTACCCAACATATACATATCTCTCTTTAATCATGGCTTCTTACCCTACATATAAAAATTCAACATGACTTTTTCAACCTTATTTTCTTTTTTTAATATGTCTCCTGAATTCTCTGTCACTCGCTCATTGTGATAATTCGCGTTTCTTTTCGTTTTCTGTTTTCATTTCTTCATAATTGTTAGAAAGATTTACATACATGTATAAGATTTTGTATCTTAACCTTAAAACTAATAGAACATCGCCTTTTAATTATTTGATTATGGCGAAACAAAAGATGTGCATTCTACTTATCGTCATTTTTCTGATTTATACTTTACTAACGACTAGAGCAGGTTATTTTGCTGATTGTACAAGTGTTAAAAGAAAATTGGAGAAACCAGCAAATATATTTTATATTCGCATTTTTAATTAAAACCTACACAGGGTTTGATAAGATTGTTCTCAATCTTTTATATGAGGTCAGAAGATATATTTCCTACTATAATCTGTAGACAAATAATCTCAGTGGGTACATGCAGATGTCCGATAGACAAATTGTCACAGAAACCTAATGCAGTTATGTAGGACACATAGATGTATACCTCGGCTAGTCTATCATCTGTCAAATCAAGATTCGAACGTAACAGATTGGGGAGATTAAACCTGCAAACAATGGTTGTACTAAAAGGTAAGTTGTATCGAAACAACTTCAATAACAGCCCTTTCATAGTTCACAAAATGTAACTCACAGCGATGTCTGTGTCTTGGTATCATTCAAATCGGGATATTAACAAACATGGAGAATTAAAACAATAAAAATACAATGTTTACTTTAAGAGACCTTATCACAACTGTCATCTCCTAATAGGAAAGTATGACATTGGTTTAGACACATGGATCTCTGGGGATTTTTGCTTTCTTAGAATACGATTCTGTTTTAAAACACAGTGTAACCCTAAAGGCAGTCACGTGTTAATCTGTGAGGTGTAGATAGTAAATAGTGGCTTGCAATTTGTTAATCGTTACTAAGGTTGTAAATCTTGATTGTTGTCAATAATGTACATCTGGTTTATATGAAGCTGAAAATGGTTTCAGCCGCACTTTCAGGTGCCAGGCAAGGTTTAGTTCTTTTGAACCTTCTAGGAATATTACCATGAGACTTTCGCAGTGTCTGCTTTACAGAGAAAAATAGGCTTCACCAATTTAATTTAACAATTGGACTATTATCGTGCTAAGAACGCGGGGAAACATGCTATTATTTTGAACACCACTAGTTAAATTTAAAGTTAATTTTACCGTCCCCTGATGGCTGATAAAGGTTTATGAGGTTAGCCAAACAGCAAATAAAATGCACAACATAAAATAAAATGTAATTCACTTCAAGAAATATTAGTCTTTGAAATGTATAGCTACTGTACATTGGTTTAATGTGAACGGATTGTAGTAAGATTCGTTAAAGATAATGCACTTCTATTCGAAAAACATAAAGATAAATGCTTATACGTTACTGCTACATAAAATATTCACTAAAATAACTTCAAATTGGTTCATAAGGGCGTGCTTAAGTTTCTCTTCTCGCCAGTGGTTTAAAGGTATTTAAAGAAAACCATTATGTACTACACCATTCACAATAATACGCTGTCTGTCTTGTCAGTTCAATAAAAACAATAAAGCTAATACTTTTCGGTCAGCAAGTATAAGATAGTTCCATTTAATTTCACAGACGTTGCATATACCCATTACAAACAGCATTTAATTCAATAACTTTGTAAACATGCAAGTTTTCAGAAAACGTGGAAAGTGTAAAAGATATCCGCTATTACGTAAAGAACAAACAATATTTAACCTATCTTAGAAAATACAATGAAATTCTTTTATTCTTGTACTAGTATTGCACTTATCTTGTACTTATATTAGACAAATCAAACTCACTGGAATTGTTTAAATACCAAAATCTTTTAACTTATATAATTGTATAACTTATTTTCTTAAGACATCGGTTTTCGATATAACAATATTTTACGAATTCTTGTGTTTGTGTGTGTGTGTGCGTGCGTGCGTGCGTGCGTTCGTGTGTGTGTGTGTGTGTGTGTGTGTGTGTGTGTGTGTGTGTGTGTGTGTGTGTGTGTGTGTGTGTGTGTGTGTGTGTGTGTGTGTGTGTGTGTGTGTGTGTGTGTGTGTGTGTTTGACCTACTTATAATTACTACTTATAACATGAGGCAAGATGAGCCCTATTGCATACCAGAGCGACTCCCATTGGTTGAGATGCCCATATACTCTCTATACTTATTAGAAAACACATACACCTTTATGTTAATATAAAAGCATCACACTATATGTTTTGGCGGGAGACTAAGGAGAAAAGCACAACAACTCAATGAGCACAGAATGAGGGCTTATCATGCGGTCCGCCGGAAAAGAATGTACATGTAACAATGTTAGGTTGTGCTGTTTATAAGTTTTGTTGGTACAATCGACTCTTAATTGTGACACGGATATGGCCTACATTTATTTAATGAATAAAAACACACCCTTCGTGTGCATTGGAAGTAACTCACCATGCTAAGGCAGTATTTTGCACGGTGATTAAACTATCATTGTGTTGACATACGATAACATTAAGCTTTTTTCAAAGTAATCTATAATACATCTGGCATTCATTTTCCAAAAGTGTGCAACAATTCTGAATAACTACCGAAACAACTATCTAATAACCATTTAAAAGTTCAGTACATCAGTTCTTATTTATTCCTTGTATTGAAGATAAAAATTATACTATAAGACTAGTTATCGCCAGATATCTCGACAATTTGTTCTCTAATACAGTCGTGTCCCGTGTGTCTTATTAAGCCACAAATCGACTTGTTTCTGAAGGTCTAGCAATGGCGGTGGCGTTAGTATTTGCTCAACTATAAAAGCAGTACGTTTTGATTTCTAGAGCTAGTATTATTGTTGAAGATCATCATTAAAATGGAACAGCTGATTTGTGTTTTGGATAATTTGCCTTTAGTATGGAATGACATGTACACAAAAGCATGGCGTCTCATTTTTGGAAAAGCAAAAAGATATTGTCTATAGAGTCAAATAAGCTCAAGGGAGATAACTTGTCAGAGTACGGTCGTTAAAGTGATTTCTTAATTAAACCTAAAGCCAAATTGGCTAATAGGTGAAGCACACACATGTTGTGCAAAAAGGACGAACAGTTGATGAATCTATCAACAACCGGAAGAATGCTTTCTGCAGTATTACTCGCAACCATTCTGACGTCACTCAAACTTCAAATCAATATCCAAATATCAGAGGAAGACCCGACAGATATGTAAATACAAAACTTACACCCCTACAGATGTTGACTTACATCTTTAACAAGGCAGGTTACTCTAACAACTTCAGTACATACTACTAGCAGGTGTTCTACATAAGTATAATAATTTAGCTAACACAAACCAATTTAGAAGGAAAATAATTTAAAAAAATATAACATTTTAAGTAAGAAAAAATCTTCAAACCATGACCAAAAGCTATTCAAATGTAAAAAAACTGCATTTAGGAACAATCAAAATTCGCAATTGTTTGGGCGTATAGTTTCTAGTGAACAAAATGCACGCTTCATGATAACAGCGGTGTTTACCATTAAACGAGATCCAACTGCGTCTTTAAGACGATTTAACTGCACAAATATGTCGTTTGCATGCAGATACTACGAGATAAATAGAGCTTCGCATCGAAATTCAAAATAGAGAATGATTCAAAGAAACAAACCAGACTCCAATAGGTGGATCACTATAGCTGTACATGATTGCAGGTTTTATCATATGTATGCAATTGGAAAAAGGATTACCTTAAACGTTGTTATTTTTACTTTCTAAACTTCACATTTTGTCTCTCACTTTCTTGCTTCTCGCCCAGTATCTCAGTGATATATACATCGGTCGAGTTTTAATGTAATATTTCTTTAGTTGGTATAGTTGTTCGTTTACCCTTGTGTAAGGTTCGCTAACTTAATATTGTTATGTACAGTAGTCCAACAGCGTTTAAGGTTACGCTTGTCAGGTTAAGGGTTTCTTAAACCGTTGTGGTTTTGATGACGTAGCATTAGCGTAACTGCTAGAAGAAAAGGATCATGCTAGAAAGTTCAAGTGTTTATTTTTAACTGGTTTTCGCGAATGTTCTGGGTACGTGAATGTTCTGGAAATTCTTTAGGTATATATAAAGGCGTGTCTGCCGATATTAAATAAGTTTGGAAGTTTGGATAACAAGTTTGCTTTAGAGATTGGACATATAGTTTGGAAATACTTGCAGCTTCTATCTTAAATCTTTCTGTGTTGGAACTTACGTGGACTTATTATATTCTACAGTGATATAAATATTAAAGTGTTGAATTTGGATTATATAATTAACATTCGTGTATTGTTCTACCTTTGGATTATTGCAACTGTGCTTATCTACAAGGACATTCTACCATAAACTCTTCAGGATTATTCGACGTTGGATTGGTCTATTAAAGGGACACCTCCTAAAGGGACAAACTGTAAGCTAACATTTATTTTGCCTTGTGAAATTTTGTTTCATTTATTTGTTATTGTTTTATTACGCCATAGTTTTAATTGTTTATTAAAATAAAACATTATTGTACTAGTTTGTTGCTGGCTTGTTTTTTCTGTTATACCATTTCGTCGTTTAGTAAACGTGCCATTTTATGACATGTTGTGGGTCGTGGTTGTGGGCCGGGGATCCATCCCATAAGATATGTCACAGGCACTGTAAACACACTTTAAAAAAACAACATTTAAGAAACATTTAACAAAAATAAAAATACTTATATAATATATTATATAAACTAAAGACGAAAACGAGATTTAAACATATACATATGGCAAAGTTGATTTTCGGATTACACATTTCAAAGACAGACAAACCATGTTATCCTTCATACCTCGTTCGTAAAAACCTTCAAGTTCCGACTACATACACATGTGTATAATACGAAGTTAAAATGTCCAACTATTTTGCTAAGTTCGTTTGATAATCTTTAACTAGTTTCTTGCAATATTGTTCTCTGTGTAAATATTGTACTGATAAAGGGCACTTTTAAACATTGAACATCAAATATATTTCAATTAATCTACATGAAAACGTTTGTATTTTTAAAACATGACCATTTTCTTATTAATATTTTCACTGTATTTGATAGTTTCCGTTCCACGGCTGCAGAATAATCATAATTAACTATCGGTTAGTTTCATTTATAAAATATGTAATAATAATTCGATGCTTGATTCTACTTGAAACAAGTGTAGAGGTGCATATAAGACTGAATGGATATTAAAACGCTTTATTCCAATCTACTTTGTATACATTCAATTGCTTCATTATTTGTCCAGCTAGTTCAGGAAGATATGTTGTTGTTTTTTTAAATACGTATGTCACAGAATATTTGCCGCTTTCAAAGTTAAAACACACTGGAAAATAGTGGGAATGATAAGTCTTAGAACAATGCAAGACATTTTCTTTGCAAAATTAACTTCCACGTTTACCAAGTACTCAATGGTAGCGTAAAACATTTGTTTCAATGGTGTAGTTTGGAAAACTATTCATGTGCAAGGTAATTTACCAATTTCATTAAGCAAATCAGCTTTACAATAAATCCCGGACGATAACCAAAACATGAAAAGTACAGTGTTTTGAACCTACTAGTATCTTTTCATTGTAACACAAAGCGTTTATGATATGATTTTCACTGTATTAAAATGAAACCCAGAAGGGGCAATTACTCTTTTGTAGAATTGTTTCCGGACAGTAAATTCCACATTAATCTTAACGTCAGAGATCACGTGGCTTTAAGTGACCGCTGTCCCCAAAAAGTAAAATCATTAAAGGTCTTGATGAACGAGTTTTGAACAAGATTATAATATCATGGTATAGCTTCTTTGCTTAGTATATCACTTTAGTTTCATTATAAATAAAGATTAAGTGTAAGAATTTACTATTGATATTTACATCTTAAAAATAAAATCTTTTGGTTAATCGTTTTCCATGTATAACGATTAACCAAAGGCTAGTAACAGCGATTACGATTCCCACGTTATAGTTCATCCTTAATCAAAAGAAGAATATATATCGAGTTCGTTTGTTGCTTATATATTTGTTGATATAGAACCATATATAGCTGCTAATGTCATTCGTGTAATTTGGACGCTTAATAACAATAACATTACTTCGTGCTATCGTTTTATGTATGCTATTTATTCTCTTTAGAATAAAAGAAATGTTTAGCAATGACCGATAGATTCTGACGTAAAAAAGCTGACGTCACAATCGACACAAACGGATCCCCACCTGATACCTGATTTGTAGGTATTTATCATGCTGCTTCTTTTTGCTGCTTAGTCCTCAAGAGAATTATTTTACCTTTTTGTTACGCTCTAAATTTATTTGCTTTGATTCAGTAATGTGTAATTATTTTGTTCTGTGTGATCATTAACAGATTTTATTATTCATTCTTTCGTTACTGCACCTGCCGCAATAGCTCAGGTGGTAGAGCGTCGGCTTGCGGATCGGGAGGTCGTGGGTTCAAACCCAGGCTGGGTCAAATCAAAGACTTTAAAGTAGGTAGAAGTGGCTTCCCTCCTAACGCTCGGGGCTAAGGGGACAGCATTACGCCTGACTTGTCGGTGTCAGTATAATGGACCGGCCGGATTCAGTCCCTGGGCACCTCATAAGTGCCCCTGTGCTATAATGATATAAATGTCTCTGCACAGTATCGGCAAAAATGCCGGCTTATCCCATCCCATCCCTTCATTACTGCCTTAAGGAAACTCCGATCAGATCTTGTCAGTACACTGGACTGGTGTGTAAATTTTGTCCTACTGTTGGTCGATCGCACGTTTGATTTCTCTTTCTTGCTTCAAATCGTTTTTTCGTTAAGTGTGTATTGTCTTGATTGTTTTCTATTGTTGGGTTTACCTTTTTTCCACAGATACAAATGTATTTGTCTTCAGAGCGCAGCCCAACTTGTGATCTCAGTTGTTGTAAATGACAGTTCTCTTTTATTAAATACTGCCAGAACAAGTCTCTGAGCAGCCAAACTTGTGTTCTCAGTTGTTGTAAATGACAGTTCTCTTTTATTAAATACTGCCAGAACAAGTCTCTGTGCAGCCCAACTTGTGTTCTCAGTTGTTGTAAATGACAGTTCTCTTTTATTAAATACTGCCAGAACAAGTCTCTGAGCAGCCCAACTTGTGTTCTCAGTTGTTGTAAATGACAGTTCTCTTTTATTAAATACTTCCAGAACAAGTCTCTGAGCAGCCAAACTTGTGTTCTAGTTGTTGTAAATGACAGTTCTCCTTTATTAAATACTTCCAGAACAAGTCTCTGAGCAGCCCAACTTGTGTTCTAGTTGTTGTAAATGACAGTTCTCCTTTATTAAATACTTCCAGAACAAGTCTCTGTGCAGCCCAACTTGTGTTCTCAGTTGTTGTAAATGACAGTTCTCTTTTATTAAATACTGCCAGAACAAGTCTCTGAGCAGCCCAACTTGTGTTCTCAGTTGTTGTAAATGACAGTTCTCTTTTATTAAATACTTCCAGAACAAGTCTCTGAGCAGCCAAACTTGTGTTCTAATTGTTGTAAATGACAGTTCTCTTTTATTAAATACTTCCAGAACAAGTCTCTGTGCAGCCCAACTTGTGTTCTCAGTTGTTGTAAATGACAGTTCTCTTTTATTAAATACTGCCAGAACAAGTCTCTGAGCAGCCCAACTTGTGTTCTCAGTTGTTGTAAATGACAGTTCTCTTTTATTAAATACTTCCAGAACAAGTCTCTGAGCAGCCCAACTTGTGTTCTTGTTGTTGTAAATGACAGTTCTCCTTTATTAAATACTGCCAGAACAAGTCACTGAGCAGCCAAACTTGTGTTCTAGTTGTTGTAAATGACAGTTCTCTTTTTATTAAATACTGCCAGAACAAGTCTCTGAGCAGACCAACTTGTGTTCCAGTTGTTGTAAATGACAGTTCTCTTTTATTAAATACTGCCAGAACAAGTCTCTGAGCAGACCAACTTGTGTTCTAGTTGTTGTAAATGACAGTTCTCTTTTA
Source organism: Sinonovacula constricta (assembly GCA_007844125.1). Classification (NCBI taxonomy): domain Eukaryota; kingdom Metazoa; phylum Mollusca; class Bivalvia; order Cardiida; family Solecurtidae; genus Sinonovacula; species Sinonovacula constricta. The sequence goes on from CM017561.1 coordinate 39,553,652, forward strand.
TTAAATACTGCCAGAACAAGTCTCTGAGCAGCCCAACTTCTGTTCCAGTTGTTGTAAATGACAGTTCTCTTTTATTAAATACTTCCAGAAGAAGTCTCTGAGCAGCCCAACTTGTGTTCTAGTTGTTGTAAATGACAGTTCTCTTTTTATAAAATATTGCCAGAACAAGTCTCTGAGCAGCCAAACTTGTGTTCTCAGCTGTTGTAAATGACAGTTCTCTTTTATTAAATACTGCCAGAACAAGTTTCTGAGCAGCCCAACTTGTGTTCTTGTTGTTGTAAATGACGGTTCTCTTTTATTAAATACTGCCAGAACAAGTCTCTGAGCAGCCAAACTTGTGTTCTAATTGTTGTAAATGACAGTTCTCTTTTATTAAATACTGCCAGAACATGTTTCTGAGCAGCCCAACTTGTGCTCTAGTTGTTGTAAATGACAGTTCTCTTTTATTAAATACTGCCAGAACATGTTTCTGAGCAGCCAAACTTGTGTTCTAGTTGTTGTAAATGACAGTTCTCTTTTATTAAATACTGCCAGAACAAGTCTCTGAACAGCCCAACTTGTGTTCTTGTTGTTGTAAATGACAGTTCTCTTTTATTAAATACTGCCAGAACATGTTTCTGAGCAGCCCAACTTGTGTTCTAATTGTTGTAAATGACAGTTCTCTTTTATTAAATACTGCCAGAACATGTTTCTGAGCAGCCCAACTTGTGTTCTAGTTGTTGTAAATGACAGTTCTCCTTTATTAAATACTGCCAGAACATGTATCTGAGCAGCCCAACTTGTGTTCTAGTTGTTGTAAATGACAGTTCTCTTTTATTAAATACTGCCAGAAGAAGTCACTGAGCAGCCCAACTTGTGTTCTAGTTGTTGTAAATGACAGTTCTCTTTTATTAAATACTGCCAGAACAAGTCTCTGAGCAGCCCAACTTGTGTTCTTGTTGTTGTAAATGACAGTTCTCTTTTATTAAATACTGCCAGAACAAGTTTCTGAGCAGCCCAACTTGTGTTCTTGTTGTTGTAAATGACGGTTCTCTTTTATTAAATACTGCCAGAACAAGTCTCTGAGCAGCCAAACTTGTGTTCTAATTGTTGTAAATGACAGTTCTCTTTCATTAAATACTGCCAGAACAAGTTTCTGAACAGCCCAACTTGTGTTCTTGTTGTTGTAAATGACAGTTCTCTTTTATTAAATACTGCCAGGACATGTTTCTGAGCAGCCCAACTTGTGTTCTAGTTGTTGTAAATGACAGTTCTCTTTTATTAAATACTGCCAGAACATGTTTCTGAGCAGCCCAACTTGTGTTCTAGTTGTTGTAAATGACAGTTCTCTTTTATTAAATACTGCCAGAGCAAGTCTCTGAACAGCCCAACTTGTGTTCTTGTTGTTGTAAATGACAGTTCTCTTTTATTAAATACTGCCAGAACATGTTTCTGAGCAGCCCAACTTGTGTTCTAATTGTTGTAAATGACAGTTCTCTTTTATTAAATACTGCCAGAACATGTTTCTGAGCAGCCCAACTTGTGTTCTAGTTGTTGTAAATGACAGTTCTCTTTTATTGAATACTGCCAGAACATGTTTCTGAGCAGCCCAACTTGTGTTCTAGTTGTTGTAAATGACAGTTCTCTTTTATTAAATACTGCCAGAACATGTTTCTGAGCAGCCCAACTTGTGTTCTAGTTGTTGTAAATGACAGTTCTCTTTTATTAAATACTGCCAGAAGAAGTCACTGAGCAGCCCAACTTGTGTTCTAGTTGTTGTAAATGACAGTTCTCTTTTATTAAATACTGCCAGAACAAGTCTCTGAGCAGCCCAACTTGTGTTCTTGTTGTTGTAAATGACAGTTCTCTTTTATTAAATACTGCCAGAACAAGTTTCTGAGCCAGGCATTATTTACTGTAGCAGGGTAAAACACATGACTGGCTCACTACAGTGGGGAACATTGATGAAAGAATTGTTTCTTTTGTTAAATAATGTCCGAGGAAGTCTAAAAAGTAAGATAGACATTTTAAGTGGAATTCTTGGATTTCTTTGGCTGATGGTGCTAGTATAAACCGCGTCATTTCTCACTTTTCAAAATACAAGCCTTAATTCTATTGAAATAGCTATAGACATGTGTTATTAAGACACCATAATGAAAGTGTTGATAATGTTTAACTTGGGTATCACAAGAAACTCATAAACGTCAACATACACTCCAAGGTGTACCAACATAAAAAGCGGGTAATCCGAATGATTGCAGTCGTATGTGTAATTAGAAACATAATTATACCCCTCCCACTTTCTATTCCCTATGTCAGAAAAAATAAGTCCCATAAACATGTCGATTTTATTCATGTTTCAGAAACGTGGTCTTTTCAAGAGACGAAATAGTAAATTTCTCAAATAACTTTCACTATACGTCTAACACACGATTTAATCACTGTGACATTCTATACAAGTACATCCAAAGACTATAATAATAATAATAATAATAATAATAATAATAATAATAATAATAATTGTGCTATGGCAAGACGGTAGTAATACTTGTCCAATCTACTTTTCGTGAACGTATGGACCAAACTATTAGTTTGCTATAATAAATGTACTCAAGTAAATCGGTCCTACATGCAACATACGGCATACGCTAACTCAGCTAATAATACATTGCCTTGTAGTGTTTTTATTAATGTCTTAATACTGAGAAGTTTTTTTTTATTAATGTCTTAATACTGAGAAGGTTTTTTTTATTAATGTCTTAATACTGAGAAGGTTTTTTTTATTAATGTCTTAATACTGAGAAGGTTTTTTTTTTTATTAATGTCTTAATACTGAGAAGGTTTTTTTTTTTATTAATGTCTTAATACTGTGAAGTTTTTTTTTTTTATTAATGTCTTAATACAGAGATGTTGTTGTTGTTTTCATTTGCATAAACAAGCTGCGGACAAATTAAATTACACGTCAGTGCAATGATGCAGAATAATGCAAAATATTATTTTTATTTCCCACATTTTAAAGTATTGATGATAGAGAAGATTCACTGATACTGTAGAAATTAAAGCTGTTTTTATTGTTAACAAAGCTTGGTTCATTTACAGATGCGCCATGAACACACGTCATTGTTTTGCTCTATGTAATATTTTTTTAAATCCTTTTTTAATTTTCCAGGTAATCAGAAAGAATTGTTCTGTTGATTTGAATTACAATATTGGTATTGGATGGTAAGAAACTAACGATAACGATAATCTATTTTCATGATTGAGATAACATCGATGCTCTTGCTATGTTGTTCAACGCGATATGTCAAGATCCACGACGGTTAAAAGCAACTGAGGACTACTGACCTTGAAGGACGATACCACCACCTTCATATCACTAGAGGCGAGAACACAATTGCTATTGTCCACTTACATTGCTCCTTTCTTAACACATACAAGTGTCCTATCATGTATGGTTCAACCGTAATGCGGTCACTAAATGACATCGGTTTATGGAGAATTTGCACGATTTTATACACAGTCTTGAGTGCAAGAATAAATACATAATAGCATTTCAGGTTGTGATTTTTATAAGACATGCGTTTAAAATGCAATAACTAAATAAATTTGAGTTATAAAATTAAAAAACGTACAATATCTTTTTTAACAAAATAAAATTTCTTTCTATAGCTAAATGGAAGTTTCTCGTACGTTATAGCCTATATGTCTGATATAGTAAAACGTACACACTTAATTGAACGGGAATAAACGGTTAATGAGCTGGTGCACGTTTTTATTCCAGGATAAAACCAGTTGTTGGTGGGTGGGAAGTCCTAATAAATGAGTTAATGAACGTTATATTTCTTTATTAAAAAAACAGTGTCTGCCATGACTGTTGATGCAGCAGTGTCAAGAGGACAAAGACGGTGAGAATGCTGAAAAGGGTCATCTGCATACATGATATGTTTACTTAAAATAATCAAAATTGACAGAATATTCCTCATATAATTGTTTCTACCGTGATCGATGTTAGGTCTGGGAGTGTGTTTTAACATGCATTACATTTATATGGATGCAAGAGTTATATTATTTATATGCGACAATAAATTATTTATATGCGACAATAAATTATTTATATGCGACAATAAATTATTTATGCGACAATAAATTATTTATATGCGACAATAAATTATTTATATGCGACAATAAATTATTTATATGCGACAAATAATTATTTATATGCGACAATAAATTATTTATATGCGACAATAATTATTTATATGCGGCAATAAATTATTTATATGCGACAATAATTATTTATATGCGACAATAATTATTTATATGCGACAATAATTATTTATATGCGACAATAAATTATTTATATGCGACAATAATTATTTATATGCGACAATTAATTATTTATATGCGGCAATAAATTATTTATATGCGACAATTAATTATTTTTATGCGACAAATAATTATTTATATGCGACAATAATTATTTATATGCGACAATAATTATTTATGCGACAATAATTATTTATATGCGGCAATAAATTATTTATATGCGGCAATAAAAAGCTACAACTTAAGCAGAACTATTTATGGCGAATTTCCTAATCGTCCATTCATTCGATGCAAACCGGATATATACAGATCGTAGATATTTTAAAGCAAAACTGGTGTACAAATAAACACGTGATATGTGCTGTTAAAGCTTCAACAACAAATAAAGCAAATACTTTTAATATAAAATTAGTAATTTACAAGACTGAGTTCTGATCTGTTTCATTTTAAAAGCAAACGTGTGTATATTTGGTCTGCGTCAGTTATTTGCAGACATTGTTTTGATGTCTTGTAGACGGACTGACATTGAACGATCGCACAGAAATGCATGTGTTCATTTTAAACCGTGCCACATTATCCTGTTGCTTTAAATAACATATTTTAACACTCGCTCCGAAATATTATTTTTTATATTTGTATACTAGTTTTTATCATTTTGACTGACTGTTTTTCCTCAAAGGAAAATATATAACTCGTAAGCACAAAAAACCAACAAAAAACAAACAAAAACAACAACAACAAAAACAACAACAACACCCCCCCCCCCCCCCCCCTCCCCCAAAAAAAAAACCCAAACAAAACAAACAACAACAACAACAAAAAACCACCAACACCAACAACAGCAACAACAAACACTCCTAATATCGACATCGTTTCAAATTCTTGATGTCCTTATAACGGCATCATTATGTATAGTTACATATCAAGAACATAGCAATAAAGCAAACAGAAACCAATATTTAATAAAATTATACCGGAAACTGAAGTGTATCACACAAAAAAGGTTAGGGTCTTAGCAACTAATATCTAAATTAAATGAGTGAAGTTTTGCGCACTAAGATACCAGACTTCAGACCGTTCCAAGGCGGTAACTGTCGGGTTTGCTCTTTTCGTTAAATGACTCATTACAAATTTGTTCTTACTTTTCACTTGGCTTGCATATGTGAAGTGCCTTTGTTCTGTGCCTTTTCGGAGTTTGGTATATGTTGCAATGCTCATAGGACTTTGTCATATATTCTTATTCATGATCACAACAATGTTGCTTGTGCAGTGTGGCGGTCGTAAAAAATCTCCCAGTGCATGTAATCTATGTTGTCATTTAATTCATCCTATAAGGGTTGTTACGTGTATTTCCTTTGATGGACATTTGAACTTTGGTTCTTTAATTCCATCTTCACAAGAACAGGATGCTACAATCATTTATTCGTCTCTGGTCATGTTTGTTCATGATTCAGAAAGTTAATTTTATTTATAGTCAACCATTTTTGTGTAGTTTTTCAAATCGAATTAATGCCATATTCATTTCTAAACACTATGTGGACATTATTTTTCAATGACGTCACCACTTTCGTCATAACGTATAGAAAATATCAGCGCATGGACATTTTGTACACAAATAGATAGTTTTTCTTTTCATTGCTTGCATTTGAGAAACTCGTCAGGAGGTGCGAGGTTAGAGCTCTGTAAAACCGGTTTAAGCACCCCAGTCGGTCCATATTGCCGACTGACCGTTCCAAGGCGGTAAATGTCGGGTTTGCTTTTTTTTGTTAAATGACTCATCACAAATTTGTTCTTACTTTTCGCTTGGCTTGCATGTGAAGTGCCTTTGTTCTGTGCCTTTTCGGAGTTTGGTATATGTTGCAATACTCATAGGACTTTGTCATATATTCTTATTCATAGTGTAACAGGAAAGATCACTAGAGCTGAAGAACAAAAATCCGAAGAATTTATCACAAAAGGCAAAACGAAAATAGCACCGAATTTAGCATCTTTACATTTATGAATTTATTATTTTTATTGCCGGCTTGTTATCTTTTATTTTATGGACATCTCTTATAATTATTATTTAAAAGTGTCGTACAATTAAAATATTGAGTATAAACTAAAATGCAAAAATATACAAAAGTACGAACTGGTCGCGTACGTACATGTAAATATAACAAACAACTGTCCATTCTTGACTTGACACGAAATAAGGTTGCAGTTTATCTTCCATTTCCGATAAAATTTGTCCGATATCTGTACAAGCTACAAAAGATATATCTTAATAACTGGGAAGTATTCCTGATGAATCATCAAGTCAAATCGCCCAGTGTTTGCCAACACTGACCAGTAAATGCCAACACTAACCAGTATTTACCAACACTGACCAGTATTTGCCAACATTGACCAGTATTTGCCAACACTGACCAGTAAATGCCAACACTGACCAGTATTTGCCAGCACTGACCAGTATTTGCTAACATTGACCAGCATTTGCCAACATTGACCAGTATTTACGGATTGTTTTCAGTATTTGTCATCGGTCCTGACGCTATTCGAATTCCGACACGCAGCAGGTCAGCCGAGAGACACACAAACTATTATGGTTTTTGCAGTGATCGGAACTCAAACCCGCACTGCGCAGACCTAAGTCGATAATTCTAACCAATCGACCCTATGAGATGATGCAGTTTGACACAGCACGTGCCTGTGTGCGTGTGTGTGAGAGAGTACGCGTTTGCGCGCGCGTGCGTGCGTCTGTCTGTGTGTGTGTGTGTGTGTGTTTGTGTGTGTGTGTACATTTGTAAACCACGTTCACGGAGATGTTGCTGCACATATTTTTTTATCTTACAAGACGTCACTTTGAAGTCAGTAAAATGCATTCATTTTTGCAAATTAATTTATTTTAATGATGTTTATGTTATTTAGACAATATTATTTACGTTCATATTATGTATGCGTCAAAACAAAGGATAAACAAACAAAGAAATAGTAATTAAACTCTGGTAGAGGTATTCTAGCAAAACTCACACCGGCAGAGATCTTCTCAAGATTCGAAAAACATCAAGGAAGATCAATGCGCAGGAGATTGGTCGTTAAGGTGATTTCTTAATCATTAAACTAAAACCAAATTGCCTGATAGCAAAGACACATGGTCTCAATGTCCTCGAAACGACGAGCAGCACGTGAATCCATGATCAAACAGAAGAATGCTATTTGGAATATTAGCGCCAATCAAATTGCCTTCTAATGAATTTTTGTTGTTTTGTTTTTCGTTGTTGTTGCTTTTGAATACATCGCAGCGACCAATTATGATCACTATAGCAACGCCCAGCTGTTTGGTAGAGGTCGACCCCAGACTTATGTCTAGGTAGAACCACCGGTGCACCGCACTTCTAATCAATATCAAGCTAAAAGAAAAAAATCTGCCATAGTCAACAGTATAATAAATACAAAATTAACATGCCTATAGATAATTCTTGTTTTTCTATGTCAGGTTACTATATCTCCTTACTTAACAACAACAACTACTACCAGGTATCCTTATTATAGATGTACAACAATCAAGCGGAGAAAAACACATTTAAACACATATTTATGCCAAAAGCTTTTAAACTTCAGCGGCCGTGCCTGTTGGAAATTCATGCAATTCGGATATAGGAATTTTCCTTTAGAAATTTTAAACGTACCAAAAGTTTGGGCGGGTAGTTGTTGGTAAATGAGCTAGTGCACGCTATATGCCCGGATAATAGGAGGGTTCTCTATTATACGAGATCTAACCGCGACTTTAAGACGACAAAACTGCACAAATAGGTCGTCTGCATGCAGATATTACGAGATAAATAGAGCTCCCCTGCAAAACTTCATCAAATTAGAGAATACTAATGTGGCCAAGAAACAGACCAGACTCCAAACAGTTGATCGCTAGAGCTGTGCCTGATTACAAGAATTAGCATATGTATGCTGTTTATAAATGGTAAACTGAATGCTGATTTGCAAAATAATTCTACTTTTTCTATTTTCTATTGCTCAAGACATTTTACGTTGTAAACAACTTACAAGTTAACATAACATTGTAACAAACGTTGAAACAATGTTATATTTCTGATCTACTATCCTTTTCCCGCTTCTATCCGTTTCTTTTTATATAAATATTACGCATATATAACTACATGTATATATTTATTATAGCGATGTAGCTGCTTCTGCGTGTTATTTGTGGCTTCCGTATAGCCAGGCGTTATGGCGTATGGTTGCATTCCCTCGCGCATGAATCACTTTGTCGTACTCCTTTCTTTCGGAGACCGATTTAATATACTAACTTTTCATTTACTGTATTCCTACATCATTTCTCGATACACGACTAATTGCAGGAGCGCATTTTCAGATAAAACGCATGGTTCGATTCAAAGATACCATTACTTTTTGTGCATATATTGTTAATTTGCCATCATCTTATTCATTCAATATGTCGCTAAGGTATGTCGTATGCTAAACAGCAATTACACATTGTCTATTCTTACAGAATTATATATAAAACTGATGCTATGGTTTTACGATACAAAGTATTTTAATTTTACTAACCGTGGCCTTGTTGATTATTCTATAAGTATATATCGCCGATTGTTTCACAATCAAAAATGTTCTCAAGCAAATAGGAAATAAATGAAAATAAACATAGGCGAGTTCAGCTAAAAATAAAAATGCTTTAATCAGATTTTTTTTCGAAGTGTTATTATATTTATTTTTACAATTGGGAACCAAATAACACGAAACTTGAGATGACCGTGAGATAGTCTGACAAAAAACACCATGCAATATAGCACCTAAAACATAGTGCCTGTATATCAATTTAGCACCTTAAACATAGTGCCAATATATCAATATAGCACCTTAAACATAGTGCCAATATATCAATATAGCACCTTAAACATAGTGCCAATATATCAATAATATATCAATATAGCACCTTAAACATAGTGCCAATATATCAATATAGCACCTTAAACATAATGCCAATATATCAATATAGCATCTTAAACATAATGCCAATATATCAATATAGCACCTTAAACATAGTGCCAATTTATCAATATAGCACCTAAAACATAGTGCCAATATATAAATATAGCACCTTAAACATAGTGCCAATATATCAATATAGCACCTTAAACATAGTGCCAATATATCAGTATAGCACCTTAAACATAGTGCCAATATATCAATATAGCACCTTAAACATAGTGTCAATATATCAATATAGCACCTTAAACATAATGCCAATATATCACTATCGCACCTTAAACATAGTGCCAATATATAAATATAGCACCTAAAACATAGTGCCAATATATCAATATAGCACCTTAAACATAGTGTCAATATATCAATATAGCACCTTAAACATAGTGCCAATATATCAATATAGCACCTTAAACATAGTGCCAATATATCACTATCGCACCTTAAACATAGTGCCAATATATCAATATAGCACCTTAAACATAGTGCCAATATATCAATATCGCACCTTAAACATAGTGCCAATATATCACTATCGCACCTTAAACATAGTGCCAATATATCAATATAGCACCTTAAACATAATGCCAATATATCAATATAGCACCTTAAACATAGTGCCAATATATAAATATAGCACCTAAAACATAGTGCCAATATATAAATATAGCACCTTAAACATAGTGCCAATATATCAATATAGCACCTTAAACATAGTGCCAATATATCAATATTGCACCTTAAACATAGTGCCAATATATCAATATAGCACCTTAAACATAGTGCCAATATATCAATATAGCACCTTAAACATAGTGCCAATATATCAATATAGCACCTTAAACATAGTGCCAATATATCAATATAGCACCTTAAACATAATGCCAATATATTAATATTGCACCTAAAACATAGTGCCAATATATCAATATTGCACCTTAAACATAGTGCTAATATATCAATACTGCACCTTAAACATAGTGCCAATATATCAATATTGCACCTTAAACAAAATGCCAATATATCAATATTGCACCTAAAACATAGTGCCAATATATCAATATTGCACCTTAAACATAATGCCAATATATCAATATAGCACCTTAAACAGTGCCAATATATCAATATAGCACCTTAAACATAGTGCCAATATATCAATATAGCACCTTAAACATAGTGCCAATATATAAATATAGCACCTAAAACATAGTGCCAATATATCAATATAGCACCTTAAACATAGTAACAATATATCAATATCGCACCTTAAACATAGTGCCAATATATCAATATCGCACCTTAAACATAGTGCCAATATATCAATATAGCACCTTAAACATAGTGCCAATATATCAATATAGCACCTTAAACATAGTGCCAATATATCAATATAGCACCTTAAACATAGTGCCAATATATCAATATTGCACCTTGAACATAGTGCCAATATATCAATATCGCACATTTGTAACAGAGAGTATGCACTCATACATCAGAATTAAGGGATGCTTTATACTCGCTTACAAAACAAGACAAGCTAGGGCAGACGTTTTGCTAATAGTCATGTACTTTTGCAATAGAAATGTTGGCAATAAAAATACATCGACATTAATAAGCCCAAATCATCGCTTTTCAATTTCAAGATGAGATGATTGTTTTCTTGATATCCATGACGGTATTTGAAAGATAGAAATTCAGTAATCCTCGACAATAAACATTAATTGTATGTATGAGATCACATCGAAACACTTCTTGGTATTGTTCAAAGCGATATGTCAACACCCACGACGGATGAAAGCAATTCAAGACTATTGACTTTGATAGATGATACTACCACATTGATTTCACTAGCGACGAGAATGACATTGCCGTTGTCCCCAATGGACCCTATGCTCCCTCATATTGATCCTTCCTTTGAGTGTCACACACGCAATATGGGAACGACGGCAGTCACAGTTCAATCTTTAGTGTACAACGGGTAAATGGGTACTTGCAAAGGAGACACAAATGACCCAACTCTAAATGCTGTCACTTATCGACATTTCTTTTGTGTAAGGCATGGTGCTGATAAGACCTTGTCATATTTTTGTATTAAAAGGTCTTATACACAATACTGAGTACAGACATAAAGTCGTTGGAACAATTCAGTTGTTTTGTGATAACTTTTATTTGACATGTAATTTAGATGCAAGTATGAAATAAATGTGGATAAAAGGAGGCCTATAATATAGCACTTTGAACTTAATGCGATTCGTTTGATATAATTTAATAAAGGTTTTGCATTTTTAATAAGTTTAATAAGCTTTTGTATATTATCTAAATCCATAAACATATCGTAAGGACTTCTAATTCACGAGTTCAGAGAAAACAGTGAATTAATCAAGAGTTTCATGTTAACTAAAGAAGTACAGGTGGAAATATCAACACCTATATATGTCAGGCCACAAGTAAACCTTTTCAAGAAATAACACATTCCATTATTATAGCAAGAATCTAGTTTCATACACTTTAGTCAAGTTTGAGTCCTGTCAAATAATTGAAATTAATGTTTAATTATATTAGATCGTGTTTTTCACGACAGAAACGTCAATAAGCCATATTCGTCATTAGCCACTTAAGTTGCCAATTTATGAATACTGAATGTAATCTTATAGCTACGCTTTTATACATGTTTTCATCGACTCTTTACAAAAAACATAGGGTGTTGTGGTGCCACAAAATAAGCTTACTATTAATCAGACAATATTTGCGATGAAGCGATTTCGTAAATCTGTAAATATACCATCAGAAGATATATAAAGTTGGGTCTGTAATCTGCAGACACATAAAATTACACAACCCTTGCAAAGTTGGTTATATGTCAGATAGATGGCCTGAGAGAGTATGCTAATTTACGTGGCTGTAGTAACCTTAAAGACAGCTCACTGAACCTTTTTACATCAAACATTAGTATCAAGATCTTTTGGTCTGAAATAACAAATGTTGGTTATATTGTGCTACATTTGCATGTACACTTGTATTAAGATAAAGTTGACAGATCAAACATGACATACAAACGGCTGGACTGAATGCATCTATGCTGCAGTTGCATTGATGTAGCTGTTAACTACGGATAATTTGTAACCTTTCCGAAAATGAAAAATGAGCCTTAAAGTATAATGTTATATTTGTATGTATTTTCCTATTTTTAAATGTCGCCGTTTTGTGCATTACAAATATTATATCTAATCTGTCTTTATTCATATTCTGCCATATGACCAGTCTTCAAAGACTTAATTTGAATTTGTTTTCTGCCTGGGTAGCATATTTCGTGCCATGGCGTGCCATGGCGTGCACCATTAAGGGGCTTGTGATTATGTGGTAATTGCTTAATGGGCTTTAAGAAGAGAAAGCCCGATTCAGCTGATAACAAGCTGTGCTAACGAAATATAGTTTTGTTTCAAAATGCATTATTTTCATACGAACCGTCGTGTCAGTAAAAGTTTGAATATAAAATACCGTTTAATTTGTTTCCTTTATTGCTAAATATTAGAATATGTTGCTGAAATCGTTTATTGATCTTAATGTCCGTCATTACTACTAACAGTTTATTAAAGGTAAGATGAGGTTACAACTGTACACGTCCTACTGCTTCTGTTAAAGTCATGTTCTACTTCTCTAACTGCTACCATTCAACTTCATGTTCTACTTCTTTTTCTGCTACCATTCAACTTCATGTTCTACGTCTCTATCTGCTACCATTCAACTTCATGTTCTACTTCTCTAATTGCTACAATTCAACTTTATGTTCTACGCCTCTAACTGCTACCATTTAACTTCATGTTCTACTTCTCTAACTGCTACCATTCAACTTCATGTTCTACTTTTCTAACTACTACCATTCAACTTCAGGTTCTACTTCTCTATCTGCTACCATTCAACTTCATGTTCTACTTCTCTTACTGCTACCATTCAACTTCATGTTCTACTTCTCTATCTGCTACCACTCAACTTCATGTTCTACTTCTCTATCTGCTACCATTCAGCTTCATGTTCTACTTCTCTATCTGCTACCATTCAACTTCATGTTCTACTTCTCTTACTGCTACCATTCAACTTCATGTTCTACTTCTCTATCGGCTACCATTCAACTTCATGTTCTACTTCTCTATCTGCTACCATTCAACTTCATGTTCTACTTCTCTAACTGCTACCATTCAACTTCATGTTCTACTTCTCTAACTGCTACCATTCAACTTCATGTTCTACTTCTCTATTTGCTACAATTCAACTTCATGTTCTACTTCTGTATCTGCTACCATTCAGCTTCATGTTCTACTTCTCTATCTGCTACCATTCAACTTCATGTTCTACTTCTCTTACTGCTACCATTCAACTTCATGTTCTACTTCTCTATCGGCTACCATTCAACTTCATGTTCTACTTCTCTATCTGCTACCATTCAACTTCATGTTCTACTTCTCTAACTGCTACCATTCAACTTCATGTTCTACTTCTCTAACTGCTACCATTCAACTTCATGTTCTACTTCTCTAATTGCTACAATTCAACTTCATGTTCTACTTCTCTAATTGCTACAATTCAACTTCATGTTCTACTTCTCTAACTGCTACCATTCAACTTCATGTTCTACGTCTCTAACTGCTACAATTCAACTTCATGTTCTACTTCTCTAATTGCTACCATTCAACTTCATGTTCTACTTCTCTAACTGCTACCATTCAACTTCATGTTCTACTTCTCTATCTGCTACCATTCAGCTTCATGTTCTACTTCTCTAACTGCTACCATTCAGCTTCATGTTCTACTTCTCTAACTGCTACCATTCAGCTTCATGTTCTACTTCTCTAACTGCTACCATTCAACTTCATGTTCTACTTCTCTATCTGCTACCATTCAACTTCATGTTCTACTTTTCTAACTGCTACCATTCACCTTCATGTTCTACGTCTCTAACTGCTACCATTCAGCTTCATGTTCTACTTCTCTAACTGCTACCATTCAGCTTCATGTTCTACTTCTCTAACTGCTACCATTCAGCTTCATGTTCTACTTCTCTAACTGCTACCATTCAACTTCATGTTCTACTTCTCTATCTGCTACCATTCAGCTTCATGTTCTACTTCTCTAACTGCTACCATTCAACTTCATGTTCTACTTCTCTAACTGCTACCATTCAGCTTCATGTTCTACTTCTCTAACTGCTACCATTCAACTTCATGTTCTACTTCTCTAACTGCTACCATTCAACTTCATGTTCTACTTCTCTATCTGCTACCATTCAGCTTCATGTTCTACTTCTCTATCTGCTACCATTCAGTTTCATGTTCTACTTCTCTAACTGCTACCATTCAGCTTCATGTTCTACTTCTCTAACTGCTACCATTCAACTTCATGTTCTACTTCTCTAACTGCTACCATTCAACTTCATGTTCTACTTCTCTATTTGCTACAATTCAACTTCATGTTCTACTTCTGTATCTGCTACCATTCAGCTTCATGTTCTACTTCTCTATCTGCTACCATTCAACTTCATGTTCTACTTCTCTTACTGCTACCATTCAACTTCATGTTCTACTTCTCTATCGGCTACCATTCAGCTTCATGTTCTACTTCTCTATCTGCTACCATTCAGCTTCATGTTCTACTTCTCTATCTGCTACCATTCAACTTCATGTTCTACTTCTCTAATTGCTACCATTCAGCTTCATGTTCTACTTCTCTAATTGCTACCATTCAGCTTCATGTTCTATTTCTCTATCTGCTACCATTCAGCTTCATGTTCTACTTTTCTAACTGCTACCATTCAGCTTCATGTTCTACTTCTCTAACTGCTACCATTCACCTTCATGTTCTACTTCTCTAACTGCTACCATTCAGCTTCATGTTCTACTTCTCTAACTGCTACCATTCAACTTCATGTTCTACTTTTCTATCTGCTACCATTCAACTTCATGTTCTACTTCTCTAACTGCTACCATTCAGCTTCATGTTCTACTTTTCTAACTGCTACCATTCAGCTTCATGTTCTACTTCTCTAACTGCTACCATTCAGCTTCATGTTCTACTTCTCTAACTGCTACCATTCAACTTCATGTTCTACTTCTCTAACTGCTACCATTCAACTTCATGTTCTACTTCTCTAACTGCTACCATTCAACTTCATGTGCTACGTCTCTAACTGCTACCATTCAACTTCATGTTCTACTTCTCTAACTGCTACCATTCAACTTCATGTTCTACTTCTCTATCTGCTACCATTCAACTTCATGTTCTACTTCTCTAACTGCTACCATTCAACTTCATGTTCTACGTCTCTAACTGCTACCATTCAACTTCATGTTCTACGTCTCTAACTGCTACAATTCAACTTCATGTTCTACTTTTCTTACTGCTACCATTCAACTTCATGTTCTACTTTTCTTACTGCTACCATTCAACTTCATGTTCTACTTCTCTAACTGCTACCATTCAACTTCATGTTCTACTTCTCTTACTGCTACCATTCAACTTCATGTTCTACGTCTCTAACTGCTACCATTCAACTTCATGTTCTACGTCTCTAACTGCTACAATTCAACTTCATGTTCTACTTCTCTATCTGCTACCATTCAACTTCATGTTCTACTTCTCTAACTGCTACCATTCAACTTCATGTTCTACTTCTCTATCTGCTACCATTCAGCTTCATGTTCTACTTCTCTATCTGCTACCATTCAGTTTCATGTTCTACTTCTCTAACTGCTACCATTCAACTTCATGTTCTACTTCTCTAACTGCTACCATTCAGCTTCATGTTCTACTTCTCTAACTGCTACCATTCAGCTTCATGTTCTACTTCTCTATCTGCTACCATTCAGCTTCATGTTCTACTTCTCTATCTGCTACCATTCAACTTCATGTTCTACTTCTCTAATTGCTACCATTCAGCTTCATGTTCTACTTCTCTAATTGCTACCATTCAGCTTCATGTTCTATTTCTCTATCTGCTACCATTCAGCTTCATGTTCTACTTTTCTAACTGCTACCATTCAGCTTCATGTTCTACTTCTCTAACTGCTACCATTCACCTTCATGTTCTACTTCTCTAACTGCTACCATTCAACTTCATGTTCTACTTCTCTATCTGCTACCATTCAACTTCATGTTCTACTTCTCTAACTGCTACCATTCAACTTCATGTTCTACGTCTCTAACTGCTACCATTCAACTTCATGTTCTACGTCTCTAACTGCTACCATTCAACTTCATGTTCTACTTCTCTAACTGCTACCATTCAACTTCATGTTCTACTTCTCTAACTGCTACCATTCAGCTTCATGTTCTACTTTTCTTACTGCTACCATTTAACTTCATGTTCTACTTCTCTAACTGCTACCATTCAGCTTCATGTTCTACGTCTCTAACTGCTACCATTCAACTTCATGTTCTACGTCTCTAACTGCTACAATTCAACTTCATGTTCTACTTCTCTATCTGCTACCATTCAACTTCATGTTCTACTTTTCTTACTGCTACCATTCAACTTCATGTTCTACTTTTCTTACTGCTACCATTCAACTTCATGTTCTACTTCTCTAACTGCTACCATTCAACTTCATGTTCTACTTCTCTAACTGCTACCATTCAGCTTCATGTTCTACTTTTCTTACTGCTACCATTCAACTTCATGTTCTACTTCTCTAACTGCTACCATTCAACTTCATGTTCTACTTCTCTAACTGCTACCATTCAGCTTCATGTTCTACTTTTCTTACTGCTACCATTCAACTTCATGTTCTACTTCTCTAACTGCTACCATTCAACTTCATGTTCTACTTCTCTATCTGCTACCATTCAACTTCATGTTCTACTTTTCTAACTGCTACCATTTAGCTTCATGTTCTACTTCTCTAACTGCTTCAATTCAACTTCATGTTCTACTTCTCTATCTGCTACCATTCAGCTTCATGTTATACGTCTCCTGGTGTTATTGTTACTACTTATCTAAAGCTATCTCATCACTTCTGCACATGCAAAACAATCACCACAATAACAATGTTTATAACCATTGAAGAAGAAAATTCCTTTAGAAGGATATCACATTATTTAGCAGAATATCAACAAACGAACATCTTTGTTTTTTAAAACAATAACACTACGACATTCAAAAATGCAAACGAGAAAAAGAAATTTTTTTTTTTATTTTGTTCAGTATCGTATTTCTCTAACACATCTAACACAACTAAGCCCAGCTTCGAACTCATTTAGGGGATTTGTTTGAATTTTTAGAAATTAACCAAATGCATGGCGACCATTAAATGTAATTTGAATGGCCTCTTATTCTCCGACAAAATGATTATTTAACACGCGAAATAGTTAATAGGATTCCTCCAGAATGATTGTCTGCTTTGCACAGCCCTGGAACTTCAGAACGCTGTCGAATAATTACGATTGGTTAATTAACCAACATTTTTTTGCAATTGTGCAGAAGCTACATGTTACTGTGTTGTTTTTTTATGTAGGTCACGTTTGCCTAAGTGTTAAATTGGTAATGCATACATCCATTTTAACAAAACAAACAGTATCATTTTGCGTTTTTCTTTAATATTTTAACATTTTAATATAAAAAATGCGAATAAAGAGAATGCCCACAGTGTATAAAAATATGCGTTTTTGTTGAATCATATATGTTTGCCTTCGACTTAAGTTCGTATTTTGTTCGTATTTATAAGTAAATATTGGACCTTTTCAACAGACGTGAACACTAACATCTACACTGATCATAAAACATGTTCATACATGCATGTACCATGTACAACATACTGATCATATAACATAATTATACATGTATGTACCATGTACAACATACTGATCATATAACATGTTCGTACATGTATGTACCATGTACAACATATTGATCATATAACATATTTATACATGTATGTACCATGTACAACACACTGATCATATAACATAATTACACATGTATATACCATGTACAACATACTGATCATATAACATAATTATACATGTATGTACCATGTACAATATACTGATCATATAACATAATTATACATGTATGTACCATGTACAACACACTGATCATATAACATAATTATACATGTATGTACCATGTACAACACACTGATCATATAACATAATTATACATGTATGTACCATGTACAATATACTGATCATATAACTTGATTATACATGTATGTACCATGTACAACATACTGATCATATAACTTGATTATACATGTATGTACCATGTACAACATACTGATCATATAACTTGAGTATACATGTATGTACCATGTACAACATACTGATCATATAACATAATTATACATGTATGTACCATGTACAACATATTGATCATATAACATAATTATACATGTATGTACCATGTACAACATACTGATCATATAACATAATTATACATGTATGTACCATGTACAACATACTGATCATATGACATAATTATACATGTATGTACCATGTACAATATACTGATAATAAAACATGTTCATACATGTATGTACCATGTACAACATACTGATAATAAAACATGTTCATACATGTATGTACCATGTACAACATACTGATCATATAACATAATTATATATGTATGTACCATGTACAACATACTGATCATATAACATTATTATACATGTATGTACCATGTACAATATACTGATCATATAACATGTTCATACATGCATGTACCATGTACAACATACTAATCATATAACATGTTCATACATGTATGTACCATGTACAACATACTGATCATATAACATAATTATACATGTATGTACCATGTACAACATATTGATCATATAACATAATTATGCATGTATGTACCATGTACAATATACTGATCATATAACATAATTATACATGTATGTACCATGTACAACATACTGATCATATAACATAATTATACATGTATGTACCATGTACAATATACTGATCATATAACATTATTATACATGTATGTACCATGTACAATATACTGATCATATAACATAATTATACATGTATGTACCATGTACAACATACTGATCATATAACATTATTATACATGTATGTACCATGTACAATATACTGATCATATAACATGTTCATACATGTATGTACCATGTACAACATACTGATCATATAACATAATTATACATGTATGTACCATGTACAACATACTGATCATATAACATAATTATACATTTATGTACCATGTACAACATACTAATCATATAACATAATTATACATTTATGTACCATGTACAACATACTGATCATATAGCATAATTATACATGTATGTACCATGTACAACATACTGATCATATAACATAATTATACATGTATGTACCATGTACAATATACTGATCATATAACATAATTATACATTTATGTACCATGTACAATATACTGATCATATAACATAATTATACATTTATGTACCATGTACAACATACTGATCATATAACATAATTATACATGTATGTACCATGTACAACATACTGATCATATAACATAATTATACATTTATGTACCATGTACAACATACTGATCATATAACATAATTATACATGTATGTACCATGTACAATATACTGATCATATAACATAATTATACATTTATGTACCATGTACAACATACTGATCATATAGCATAATTATACATGTATGTACCATGTACAACATACTGATCATATAACATAATTATACATGTATGTACCATGTACAACATACTGATCATATAACATAATTATACATGTATGTACCATGTACAACATACTGATCATATAACATGATTATATATGTATGTACCATGTACAACATACTGATCATATAACATAATTATACATGTATGTACCATGTACAACATACTGATCATATAACATAATTATACATGTATGTACCATGTACAACATACTGATCATATAACATAATTATACATGTATGTACCATGTACAACACACTGATCATATAACATGTTCATACATGTATGTACCATGTACAACATACTGATCATATAACTTGATAATACATGTATGTACCATGTACAACATACTGATCATATAACATGATTATATATGTATGTACCATGTACAACATACTGATCATATAACATGATTATACATGTATGTACCATGTACAACATACTGATCATATAACTTGATTATACATGTATGTGCCATGTACAACATACTGATCATATAACATGTTCATACATGTATGTACCATGTACAACATACTGATCATATAACTTGATTATACATGTATGTACCATGTACAACATACTGATCATATAACATTGTTATACATGTATGTACCATGTACAACACACTGATCATATAACATAATTATACATGTATGTACCATGTACAACACACTAATCATATAACATAATTATACATGTCTGTACCATGTACAACATACTGATCATATAACATTGTTATACATGTATGTACCATGTACAACATACTGATCATATAACATAATTATATATGTATGTACCATGTACAACATACTGATCATATAACATAATTATACATGTATGTACCATGTACAACATACTGATCATATAACATGTTCATACATGTATGTACCCTGTACAACATATTGATCATATAACATATTTATACATGTATGTACCATGTACAACATACTGATCATATAACATGTTCATACAATATGAGCAACTACGGAAGATAAAGTCAAAAAATAGTCCTTCATTCTGCCACACTAATTATACGCATATAATTTCCATCGGGAAGAGTATTATACGCTTATCTGCCCGGGTTCAGGCGATCCTACAATGTATGCTCCAGTGCCCGGTATGTACAAAGAGGGAAGCGTGGTATGTTTATAATACTTCTGCCAAGTGTCATGACAAAATACGTATACATGTATTTACAAAATGAACAAAATTATAATGACTTTAATAAACCACTCATTGCTATATAGATAAGTAAAATACAAGCTACCTCTGAATACACGACGCTGCATTCCAGATTCAATTGTGTATGTGTAAGTCAGAAATCAAAAACATGTATTTGATGTTTTCGCAGCAATTCAGTCGGAGTATCTGGCACATGCTGTTGTTGTGTGGGTTGTATCAGTGACACATGCTGCTATTGTGTGGGTTGTATCAGTGACACACGCTGTTGTTGTGTGGGTTGTATCAGTGGCACATGTTGTTGTTGTGTGGGTTGTATCAGTGGCACATGCTGTTGTTGTGTGGGTTGTATCAGTGACACATGCTGTTATTGTGTGGGTTGTATCAGTGGGACACGCTGTAGTTGTGTGGGTTGTATCAGTGGCACATGTTGTTGTTGTGTGGTTTGTATCAGTGGCACATGCTGTTGTTGTGTGGGTTGTATCAGTGGCACATGCTGTTATTGTGTGGGTTGTATCAGTGGGACACGCTGTTGTTGTGTGGGTTGTATCAGTGGCACATGTTGTTGTTGTGTGGTTTGTATCAGTGGCACATGCTGTTGTTGTGTGGGTTGTATCAGTGGGACACGCTGTAGTTGTGTGGGTTGTATCAGTGGCACATGTTGTTGTTGTGTGGTTTGTATCAGTGGCACATGCTGTTGTTGTGTGGGTTGTATCAGTGACACATGCTGCTATTGTGTGGGTTGTATCAGTGACACACGCTGTTGTTGTGTGGGTTGTATCAGTGGCACTTGCTGTTGTTGTGTGGGTTGTATCAGTGGCACATGTTGTTGTGTGGGTTGTATCAGTGGCACTTGCTGTTGTTGTGTGGGTTGTATCAGTGGCACATGCTGTTGTTGTGTGGGTTGTATCAGTGGCACATGCTGTTGTTGTGTGGGTTGTATCAGTAGACCCTTCATCAAGGGTAGATCCAGAAAATTTTGATGGAGGGTATGTATTAGATATAAATACATAACTTACAGTGTAGACTATCAAGGTGGCATAGAAGATACAATACAGATAATTTAATAGGTGTCCTCCGACCAAATTTACTTTAAAAGCTTAGTATTTTTAAGCTGAAGTATTTTCACAACTCTACTCTTTTCTCTTTTACCTGGTTTGTGTGTACGTATGTGTGTGTGTGTGGACCCCCCCCCCCCCCCCCCCCCCCCCCCCGCTGTATCCATCCCTGTCTTTCATGATGAGTTATTGAATTAAACGCTCCAATACAATTCCACTTAGCTGACTAGAGATGGCGCGACGTTTATAGGCATTCGAGTCCCACTTCTGAAAGGGTTTTATTTAATCAGATCCATAAAATTACTGACCATGTGTTCAGGGATTATGCTTCAAAGAGTCTAGCGGGTTTTGTCATGAGAAAATGATGTTAGCTAAGGTTAATGTCAATGTTAGTATCATTTATTTTTATTTGAAGAACATGTCTTAAAATAAGCTAAGAAAGACAGCAAGTGGCGGTGCTCGTTCAGTTGACTTGTGGTGGGCCGCTGGTTCTACCAAGGCACATGTCTGTGGTACTTCTACACCATAGCTGGTGGTGATACCTAGCTGGATATCAATTGGATATATCGCAAATATTACCCTTTATGAAAAGATAGTAAAAATACCAATCTGGATCATACCAAAGAGATTGTATGTCGGAGGACACCTATTGATTGGTCTGTATTGTATCTTCTGTGCCACCTTGATAGTCAACACTGTAAGTTCATAAACCTAAACGCTAAATACATACGGAATAAAAGTCTCCTGATAGCTTTATACTGATACCAGCATTTTCTTAAAAAAATTCTTTTATTGTGGGCATTCGACGGTTTGCCTATATCAAATACATGTAATAATATCTTACCCCTGCCTTGGTAAAAGTTTGGCATGATCTCTCAATAGACTCGTACTTAAGGCTAAGAAAAGACTATTTTGAACACTTCTTCAATTGTTGGACAGTACAAATCAAGAAATTAGTCGCCCTGTTATTTCTATATCTATAAATCTATAGGGCGCACGATTGGCATTGCTGCTTAAACCAGACATCGACATAGAGCGGATTGGCTGGATTACGATAGTAAATGAACTCAAAAGTAAGACGTCACGTGGTTTTTATAGTTTAAAAATAGCTGTCTTTGCAGCGTGGCTCAGATAGAAAATACAATTTTGCAGTGATGAGTACGAATGCCCGCTTTACGTCTACACAGTCCTAGGGCATCTATGAGCAGCATTTTGCAGGACCTTTTCAGGTAACAATGACTTATTTGGTTATTTGAGAAAAAATGTTTGGTTCAAACTGACGGATACCACCTTTAACATGAGCCTGCATGAAGGAAGCAACAACCCACCAGTATGCTTTCAGTTAGCACTTTGACACTTACCTTAACGGCAAATCCGGTGTTTTTGCTTAGCTGCAAAGGTTCTGTATACTCAGAATCACGTGAATATCATCATCCGTATCATTATAATTACATCGTTATCCAATCTGTATGATAGTCATACCACATGCACCAAAAGAATCATTGCAAAGTTAGCTTATCTGTATGGTCTGGTATACTATGTGCTGAAACCGCATTGCATGGTCATTAAATGCTATCGGAAACACGGAACAAGCTAGATATAATGTTTGGATGATCTGTTTCGAGATAGTAATTTTAAAACGTATGATTTTGGTGTTGATAGTTTAACGAACTTATCTAAGCGATTAGAAAAATGTAGTTTTTACGTTTAACAAGATGCATGTTTTAATGCTTAAATGTGTAATCGCTTTCGCTTTTCTCATATTGACGAAGATTATCATTTGGGTTAATCCATTGTATATTTATCGCAGTTACTATAGAGTAGTGAGAGAAAAGATAATGCTTTATTGATTGTTTTTGGTCCTTCTTTAATAGCAGAATCCATACCACGTTGTCCGTGGCTTTGAAAATGAAAACAATGCAAGTATTTACTCAGAATTCACTTGCACATACACGCTAATTGTCACCCACTACGAGCGTATCAGATAAGATTATATTGTATTGATTCGTCCATTTGTATCCTCTTTATTTTAGTAGATATTCACTTTGGCGATCGAAGACTAGCACACTCATCTACATCCAAGCACAAATATACTTATTGTCACAATATCTTTAAATTGTCTGTATCTCCAGATTACCAGATCAAAGTTGCATTACTATGTCAAATATCTAGCGATTTCTTCCTTGATTTTTCTCAGTTTTAAAAAAGCGTGCTGCGAAAATAATTATTCACTTGCAACTTGACACGAAAATCAATACACCGTGTGTCCCTTAGCGTAGCCCCTGCTGTCCTCAGAACCTGCCGGAAGGCGTATGCTATTGGGGCGCCTGATAGCCCAATGGGCCCTGAAAAATGGGTCAGAAAAAACATGTTCATCAAAATATTTGAACTACAATCAAAGATAACTACAGAGGAAAAAGAATACAGAAGGGCTACACAATTAAAGCAGTCGCATGTGAGATATGTTTAATCTTTGTTACGAGTGAGCTGTGTTTTCAAATATTTTAACTGACGAGTGTTGTTTTGTTTGCATACAGCTGTTGTCTATTAGCCTATTATTATCGCTGAATAATTAATCATTTTGGTAGTGCGGGTAAACCAGAATGGTCATTAAAAATGGTCTGAAATGTTGGTTTATTTTATTATAGTTGATTGAAACTGGTAATTTATCGAAAAATTAATTTGTATCATTATTCATATATGTACTAACATAAAAAAACATAACATAATTTTATTGGCATTTTTCTACATATAAATATAGCCAACATACATGAAAATATATAATCTCTACATACGAACAAAGGGTGTTAGTATTTGCAGTGAATGTGAATTGTTAATGTGTTTGAAATAAGGATGTGCTTAAAACAACGAAGTAATTATGTGTTGCTGTTATCTCTTAATTGGAAAGCATGATATACAAATTTTGCCATATCTCGTAAGACATTAATATTTTCAGTTTAAGGAGTGAGGCAAATTTTTCGCAAAGTTGGCCAGTAAGAAAAATATTGTTTCAAATATTCTTTTCTTAATTCTCTATATTTCGTACAAACAAGTAATAAATGGTATTCCCTTTCAATGACGTTCATCGGACAGTGTGTGTCTTCTAATGGTGTATTGTAGTATCTATCTGTTTCAAAGGCCAAGTCATGAGAGGATAGTCTTACTAATTGAAAAAAACATATAAACATAAAAAATTAAAATATTTGTATAACTAAAATGTTTATTTGTCAAGATTGTTTAAAATTTTGCGAAAGAATAAAACGTCGTTCTCTGACAACTGTAAAGATTACAGATCTATCATAACATAAAAGCAGGTGAGTTTGTTTGAGATTGTGTTTAATTTCTGCGTCATCATCATCACTACAAACCTGTCTATAATTTAACATAGTCACATAGTACTAACAATTGTATTTGCTAACCACGAGGCAATGATCACTCCAGACGAAATAGCTTGTCTAAAATTTAAATCAACATCACATTTCAATAACTTTGGAAGATAATGTATACTTTCATAATCATATAGCTTAATATAATTATATATAAATAACATGTAGACTGTACCCTTGTGGTAAACAAATCACCAGGTACCATAGAAAGCGTATTGTGTTATTCAACTACTACTACTACTACTACTACTACTACTACTACCAACCAAGGCCCCTGACGGTTAGTTCTTTTCCAACACCCAATTTCGGTTGATGTGGCAGACCTATTGAAATATGTGCGAACGTCACACAATAATCTCTTCACATAATTGTTGTCGGATATCGGCTGTCATTTTGTGAAATACGCTGACGATGAAGGTTAATGTTATCATCTTAGCGTTCTCTGGGAGGAGGAATTAGTAATTCTAAGCCATTATGCCAATCCGTTATATAATCGCAAACAAGCGGTGTTACGGTATGTATGGTCATTATTATGCAGTCAGGAAGTAGGGAAAATAAAAGTAGAGCACATGGCATCATCACAATAGTGATTACAAGGTTTTATACATGCTAAACCTATGCAGACGACGCATACAAACAACGGTGAGTATAGAAGGTTATATAAAACAAATGAAAATAGTGAAAAATCAAACTAAATTAGCATCCTGGATGTGTGATTTTTGCGAGTGTTTTGTAGGACTGTTGTCTTCTTTTCCAACTTTTGAGCATTAAACACTGACATGAAGTGAGAGCTGAAAATAAAAGGATGGTGACCATCTCACATAACAAAAACACCCGCAACAACGGCACACTACTAGAGAAGATTTAACGACGCCCGAGGACTTGGTCCATGGTGTCAAGCCCAGACTGATAAATGTCAGAGACAATTGGAAGGTCATCCATATTGGCAAAAACATTTTACCGGATTTTAAAGGGCTTTAAAGTTCTGATCAAATTACGGGGACAGCTGAAAGTACAGATGACATAGCGGATATTAGAGAAGATTTGACTAAGGCTTTTGTAAACGTTTACATGACAAATCCTTCCACTAGTCTTATGATATCACGGGGTTTTACGGTGTATGTCGTCTATAACATAATACTCGTTCTTAATCTTAAACGTCACGAAACCTAGACTGATCTTGCATTTTTAAAATTATTTAACGAGACAATTAAAGTCAGCCTAAAATGTATTGTTTCCCTTCAAAACGCGACACTATTTAATAAGTTTTCTAAGATGTTATGTATGTAGATGTTACATATATGTAGAAAAAAATGTAAAATTATTATAATAAACTATAAAACTTAAGTGTACAAGCAGAAAATGCACATGTGTAGCAGCCTCACATTACACAAATAGGTATTGTTTATATAGTATTTTTCTCGAACGTACTATTTTGTTTCTCAATGCCCTTTTGTTTTGTTTTTTTCAAAGGTATTTTGAAAGTTATACACAACCACAACGACAAAAGAAAATCAAATAAAAACATCAAATAGTATGCCGTTTACCGAATTAGGGTCCGTATTTTATCAGGTTAAGAATATCCGCAAAACAAATTTTGCCCATGTGCCAATTTCAATGAGCACTCCATATGTAGGCATCGCGCTCCAGCGCAATACAAGCTTTTATATTTCTTAGAAAACATTTATTTAAAAAATTATATTAATTAAGTCCATTCATTTACACCAGCTGTTGACACTCCTTTCTAAACAGAACAGGGAATATATGAACATGCATCGTAGTGGTAAGACAGTACCAAAGTACACATGTATAGTAAAGTTATCTGTACCAAATTTAAGATAACATGTGGTCAAATGGAGGCATTGGACTAAGGATAGGATGGTCTTAGGTTCGACCCCCAAATCCCACTGAGATGTCAGTTCTTAGGCACTATACATTACCTCAGCTTGTAACTACTGCTTATGTTCAGAAGGTGAACTGTCAATGGTAATTAATGGAAGTATAATAAACTTATGGTCACATGCATTTAACTACAGATTCTAGGTATACTACATCACCTTTAAACAGATATCTTTATAAAAGTTTCATTTTTGAAACTATGGAAGAATGGTTTCACCTATATTGGTAAACCCCAGTTAAGAAGCTAACACCTGTAATATTAACTTATATTACTATTTAGATGTAATTAGGATTAAATATATTATTATGGATCTGTTAAGTGTTGTACAGTATTAAAATTGCAAGATTTAGTTGTCCCGCCCCTCAATATAAGGTATTGAAAAGTTTGTTTGTTTGTTTATTGGGTTTAACGTGTATTGAAAAGAAAAAGTTCACAATTAGCAGTAACTGGGTTCCCCACTACAGACATCTGGCAAAACTATTTTAAGTCATATACATGTAGATCTTGTGAGTGCGAGATAATTGTATTCTGTTAGTAGTACGAACACTATCGGGGCGAATACTCTGGGGACAGTTTTTAAAAAACAACAACAAAACAACATATAAATAAGACCTATTTTGTGTTCGAATAATGTATTTGAAACCAATCAGAGTCGTAGACATTTCCATGGAAAAAGAAAGGTTTTATATTTTTGCCCATTTAGTGCTAGCCGAATCACTAAACTGCCCAAATCTTGAAGTACCACTACGCTTACCTCCGAGTCTTTTTTTCTCCAGAGAAAGGGCGAGGTGTTCCGATTGAACAGTACCCCTGACCGTTTGTTGTTGTTGTTATTATTATTATTTTAAGGCAGATTCTTTTGTTTTCTGATTGTATTTGCTATAATTAAGGTAATCTCAAGTCAATAATTAAAATCTAAACCTAGGCTGTGCTAATTTAATTTTTTTTATAAAGGGCTGTGCGATGTTTGGTGGGTTTTTTTTCCGAAAATATAACAAAATGTAATACATACAGTCGGAACTCCTCGAGTAATTCCGTCCTCGGGACAATTATCCGAGGTGTCCCGATTGGTCATATACGACACTAGCACTGGGAATGCTATTGTTAGATTTGCGCGGACCTGACATTTCAAAAATCGTTCCTTTAAATGTTGCCTTAACATGTTAATGCGTACCGAGAATCCATGTGCATTTACCTTTAAGGTTTTGAAATTGTAATAATAAAAGAAATAAAACAGCATCTCTCGTTTTTTGATATGTCTGTGCAAAACTACAGACATACACAAAATAAATTAAAAACAATAATAATAAATAAAACGCTGTTTACCGAATTTAAATACGTATTTTATCAGGGTTATTGTAAAGGGGTGGTAAGCATAATGTGCAGCTGATATTATAAGGTAGATTATATAGTTTTTGACTGTATTTGTTATAATAAATATTATCTCATGCAATCTGGTGCAAAACAAAGCTGAAACATTGCGTTATTAGAGTTATTAAAATTCTAAATAACTGCCCTCCTATGTTTAATAATGGACTGATCCATTTAGACCGGAACTGATAATTTCACTGAAATTGTGCGGGTACACTATGCAAAAATTACGGTGTATGTTTTCAGTGGCGGATAAACTTCTTTGCAACAAATAACTTTTCTTCGCAGATGCCCTTTTAATTGCTCTTTCTCATCGTATATAGTTTTTTGGTTCGCTGTTAAATTGCTTCCAAAGTTTTGACATTTACTATAGATTAAAGAACAAATTCATTAAGTGTATCCTATAAAAGTCCGCAAATCAAACTTTCCCCATGTGCAAAGTTCAGTGAGCATTCCACATATAGGCGCCGCGCTCTAGCGCGTCGCAAATGATATAAAACCTGGCCTTAGCTGGCCGTATTCATACTTTAGACAACAATAAGGGAATCTAAACGCTATTAAATATTAAGGGGTTGTCACATTTTTAAGACTACCTATTTCATCTACGTTTTGGGGGAAATTGCACATATTTATACGAAAGAGCGTCGGCTCTAGGTACGGGAGGCCCCGATTTCGATCCCGGGACGCGACATACTAAAGTCTCTAAAATGGTATTGCTTTAGCTCCCTTGCTAACGCTCAAGCAAATATAAAACTAGTTCCACGACTGGTTGGCCCGATGTCGGGATAATGTGACTGGGTGTGGTATCGTGCCAGGTGTTCACAACATGCTATACACAGTGAAGGCAACACTGTATCTAGCAATTTTTTTGCACAGTTATTCAATTATTGATGCGATTCTTTAGTTTAAACGTTTGCCATACGCTATTTATTGTTATGTTTCAGTTAGCTCATAGATTTCTGTCAAAAAGTCGCGTAAATGTGCACAAGACAGCTTTAAAATACGCATGCATACCAACAACATTGACCGGCTTTGCGAGTTGGTTCGAGTCCCATTCAGGGCAGACTTATGTGGGAGGGTCTTCAAGCTGACCTGCGGTGTGCCGGTCGTTCTACCCAGATATTTGTCAGGGGTCTTCCTCCACAAAGACATATGGACGTCGCTATAATGATCACAATTAGTCGCTGCGATGTATCTACAAAACAAACGCACACGCACACACACACACACACGCACGCACGCACGCACGCACACCACACACACACACACACACACACACACACACACACACACACACACACACACACACACACACAAAACAACTTGTCCTTTATATTGGAGAGCAGGTTCTATGTACAATGTCCCTACATGTACAGATGAAGATCTGCGCCGGGTTATCACCTGCACTGTAACAGAGGGCCTGGAGAATATTGTTCTTTACCTAATTGACTATCGGAAGGTAAATGAAGTTAGCGTTGCCAAGTGTTCGCTATTTGTCAGCGAGAGCGAGAACGAATGTTTTCCGCCAACGTTAACTTCAATGTCAAAATGTGTACAGGAGCTCACTATTTGTTTGTATGACGTTTTTGTTTAGTACGTAGTTGAAGAGGCCTTAACGTCGGCACCAGTTACAGAAGACCCCGCCCTGGTTAAATCTAACATTGAGACATGTAAAAGGCGGGTTTGGTTTAGATCCCTAGCTTAGAATGCGTGCGTGCATGCGTGCGTGCGTGCGTGCGTGCGTGTGTGCGTGCGTGCGTGTGTGTGTGTGTGTGTGCTTTTTTTCCACGTCTGTTTTCATAAATGGAAATATTAATACTTCAGTTGAATTTTGTTACATCATATCTATATATCTATTTAAATTGATCTAAAATATATACTTCTTATAATTCGCTTTCAAGCATGAATTGCAGTACTTGATATAATAAGATGAACGTGGATCAAACGAAAAGATATATAGAAAAAATACAAATTTGTGAAACTGTAAGATATATTTCTGATCTTGTTGCTGTGTCCAAACAATTGAAATATGTCTGAGGGCCGCACAACAACCGCTACACATCATTTTATTGGAAATCTTTTATCATTCTATGAACTACATTGAAGGTCATAGTTAGGATCATCATTTTAAAATCGTTATTTTAAGATATCGGAAAACATCTAAGTCGTCCACTATCTTATTTCCTGGTAACAGAAAGGGGTGCTCTGTTAGGCACTGACCTAGCAGTGCAATAAGCAAGTAATTGAGATGGCCAAGAAACTCGCAGCCTGGAATATTTCAAGATAAGCAGACATTAATGTAGTCAACAAGGTTACAATATATTTAAACTACTACAACTGCTAAAAATATCCAGCAGACGATCGGCGGCTCAGTTTTCAATTGCAAGCAATTTTAGAGTTTTCTGAAAAGGTGAAATAAAACTGCCTCTTAGATGAATTTAAATTCGGGAAATTGCATAACCATCCAAGCATCTGTCTCTAGTGCGGCTTTTGAGGGACTGCCATCGTCTTTAAAACGTTTTGAGCAGTGACCATTACTATGACGCCGAGAGTTGAAAATATTTCCGGGAATCGATGCAAAATAGTATCTACAGTTGTATATATACTGAAAAAGACTCGTACACGACAAAGACACACCATAAGGAGATCTAATGGTGCCCAGCAAGCAGTGTATATCGGACCAATATATGATGTATATAGTTTTGTAATATATCGGACAAATATCTGTTAAATATAGTTTTATATATCGGACCAATATCTATTAAAAATGGTTTTGTATATCAGACCAATAGATGATAAATATGGTTTTGTATATCGGACCAATATCTGTTAAAAATGGTTTTGTATATCAGATCAATAGATGATAAATATGGTTTTGTATATCGGACCAATATCTGTTAAAAATGGTTTTGTATATCAGATCAATAGATGATAAATATGGTTTTGTATATCGGACCAATATCTGTCAAATATAGTTTTATATATCGGACCAATATCTGTTAAAAATGGTTTTGTATATCAGACCAATAGATGATAAATATGGTTTTGTATATCGGACCAATATCTGTTAAATGTAGTTTTGCATAGCGGACCATTATTTGAAAATGGTTTTGAACATCAGACCAATATCTGAAAAATATTGTTTAGTGGGTCGGCCCAATATCTGATAAATATGGTTTTAAATATCGGACCAATATCTGATAAATATGGTTTTATGTATTAGACAAATATTTGATACTGGGTTTGTACATCAGACCAATTTCTGATAAATATGGTTTTGTATATTGTATATAGGGTCAATATCGATCACATCGGTATGTCATATCTGTTCATTATAGCTTTTGAACATTGTGCCGATATTGGCGCAATTTAGGACCGATATATCGGGTCGATGTCTATATACCTGTACTTGACCAATATATGTGTGTCTTCAACAGACATACATAGGGGGGTACAAATAGTTCTGTGGAAATAAATTGGAGCTATGGTTCGGAACATTAGCAATGACAATAAAACCTAAGTATAACCCTTATTTACGGACAACGTTGTACTGGTAATCAATTTAGCATACATTAGGTCATATAATAACATCAACAAGGGGCGCCAAAAACAATTTTAACAAAAATATGAAATAATATTAAATTTTAATTAAAATGGCTTCATTGGCCTTGCAAAAACATACTAGAGGCAATTTATCAAATAAAATCACATTACAGGTTTTAGTTGAATAATTGCATGATAAGTCCTGAAGCCTAGTGGTGGATCGAATAATTATATTATACGGGTACATGTATACATCTTCACCAATTCATCAGTAAACAACAAGAATGCGGGTGGAGCTAGCAACAGGACAGAATGTTTTTGTTGAAACGTTTCTGTGTATACACTTTCCTTGGAATAATCATACAATCTAACCTAATACCTATGCTTGCTAGGGTATGTGAGTACTTGGTCTTAAGTATACAACCAGGAGAAATATCGATCCGATATACCTATGCTTGCTGGGATATGAGTACTTGGTCTATAGTGTCAAACCAGAACTGATTAATGTAAGGGACAATAAAAAGGGCATTAACATAAAAACAAAGAATTTACAGGGACTTAAAGTTTTTTAAGCTTTGCTATATATCATGTCCACATGTAGCTACGTCTATATGTCATGTCCACATCTAGCTACGTCTATATGTCATGTCCACATCTAGCTACTGCTATATGCCATGTCCACATCTAGTTACTTCTTTATGTCATGTCCACATCTAGTTACTTCTATACGTCATGTCCACATCTAGTTACTTCTATATGTTATGTCCACATCTAGTTACTTCTATATGTCAAGTCTACATCTAGCTACTTCTATATGTCATGGCCACATCTAGCTACTTCTATATGTCATGGCCACATCTAGCTACTTCTATATGTCATGGTCACATCTAACTACTTCTAAATGTCATGTCCACATCTATCTACTTCTATATGTCATGTCCACATCTAGTTACTTCTATATGTCATGGCCACATCTAGCTACTTCTATATGTCATGTACACATTTAGTTACTTCTATATGCCATGTCCACATCTAGTTACTTCTATATGTCATGGCCACATCTAGCTACTTCTATATGTCATGTCCACATCTAGCTACTTCTATATGCCATGTCCACATCTAGTTACTTCTATATGTCATGTCCACATCTAGTTACTTCTTTATGTCATGTCCACATCTAGTTACTTCTGTATGTTATGTCCACATCTACATCTATGTCATTCTATATGTCATGTCCACATCTAGTTACTTCTATATGCTATGTCCACATCTAGTTACTTCCGTCGGCTTGCGGATCGGGAGGTCGTGGGTTCGAACCCCGGCCGGGTCATACCAAAGACTTTAAAGTTGGTAGTAGTGGCTTCCCTCCTAACGCTCGGGGCTACGGGGACAGCATTACGCCTGACTCGTCGGTGTCAGTATAATGGACCGGCCGGGTTCAGTCCCTGGGCACCTCATAAGTGCCCCTGTGCTGTAATGATAGAAATGTCGCTGCGCAGTATCGGCAAAAATGCCGGCTAATCCCTAATCCCTCTAGTTACTTCTATATGTCATGTCAACATCTAGTTACTTCTATATGCAATGACCACATTTAGCTACTTCTACATGTCATGGCCACATTTAGCTACGTCTATATGTCATGGCCACATCTAGCTACTTCTATATGTCATGTCCACATCTAGCTACTGCTATATGTCATATCCACATCTAGCTACTTCTATATGTCATGTCTACATCTAACTACTTCTACATGCCATGTCCACATCTATCTTCTTCTATATGTCATGGCCACATTTAGCTACTTCTATATGTCATGACCACATCTAGTTACTGCTATATGTCATGGCCACATCTAGCTACTTCTATATGCCATGCAGGGCTCCCGCTGCCATGCGCCAAATGCGCCATTGGCGCAAAAACAAAAAAAGTGGCTCATTTTTTTCAAAATTGGCGCATCCTTATGGCGCACGATTTTTTCGGCATTATTTTTTGTGAATCAGTAAGCGGCCAAGACTGGTAACCATTTCTACGCGCACTGTGATACGCAAGCAAGGAGAAACTCGATAGCCAGTCAAACTTGCGCGGCGGCCTTCACCTTGAGGGCATTGTTGTGTTGACATGTTGTGTACATAACTGCCGAATAAACTTCGCCTCAGGGAAGGATTAGTGTAATTTGCGAGACGATAATAAAGCAGCCAGCCAAATGTTTGTTACGATCATTAATTGGACAGTACCGGATTGGCGATTAATATTTAAAATATATACAAACGTTTATGTAAATAAAACGTAAAAAAGAAAGTTCACGTTGTTTTCTTTTCATTCTCAATTCAATGTACAAAAACTATATTAAAATAAAAAGAATTGCGTGTTAACAAACATACATATACATACTACAAAAATAACATCAAAATTGACGCGTAAATTTGGCTCATAAAAATGGCTCATGAAATATAAAAGTGGCGCATAATTTTCAAATTTGGCTCATTGGTTGGCTCGGACCTAAAAAAACCCAGCGGGAGCCCTGGCCATGTCCACATCTCGTTACTTCTATATGTCATGCCCACATTTTGCTACTTCTATATGTCATGGCCACATTTAGCTACGTCTATATGTCATGTCCACATCTATCTTCTTCTATATGTCATGTCCACATGTAGTTACTTCTATATTTCATGGCCACATCTAGCTACTTCTGTATGCCATGTCCACATCTAGCTACTTCTATATGTCATGTCCACATCTAGTTACTTCTGTATGCCATGTCCACATCTAGCTACTTCTATATGTCATGTCCACATCTAGTTACTTCTATATGTCATGTCCACATCTAGCTACTTCTATATGTCATGTCCACATCTATCTACTTCTATATGTCATGTCCACATCTAGCTACTTCTATATGTCATGTCCACATTTAGTTACTTCTATATGTCATGTCCACACCCAGTTACTTCTATATGCCATGTCCACATCTAGTTACTTCTATATGTCATGTCCACATCTAGGTACTTCTATATGTCATGTCCACATGTAGTTACTTCTATATGCCATGTCCACATCTAGTTACTTTTAAATGTCATATCCACATCTAGTTACTTCTATATGTCATGTCCACATTTAGTTACTTCTATATGTCATGTCCACACCCAGTTACTTCTATATGCCATGTCCACATCTAGTTACTTCTATATGTCATGTCCACATCTAGGTACTTCTATATGTCATGTCCACATGTAGTTACTTCTATATGCCATGTCCACATCTAGTTACTTTTAAATGTCATATCCACATCTAGTTACTTCTATATGTCATGTCAACATCTAGTTACTTCTATATGCCATGGCCACATCTAGTTACTTCTATAAGTCATGTCCACATCTAGTTACTTCTATATGTCATGTCCACATTTAGTTACTTCTATATGTCATGTCCACATTTAGTTACTTCTATATGCCATGTCCACATCTAGTTACTTCTTTATGCCATGTCCACATATCCATCTATCTACTTCTGTATGTTATGTCCACATCTACATCAATGTCATTCAATACGTCATGTCCACATCTAGTTACTTCTATATGCCATGTCCACATTTAGTTACTTCTATATGTCACGTCCACATTTAGTTACTTCTATATGTCATATCCACATCTAGTTACTTCTATATGTCATGTCCACATCTAGTTACTTCTATAGTTCATGTCCACATCTAGCTACTTCTATATGTCATGTCTACATCTAGTTACTTTTATATGTCATGGCCACATCTCCATCTATCTACTTCTTTATGTTATGTCTACATCTATGTCATTCTATATGTCATGTCCACATCTAGCTAATTCTTTATGTCATGGCCACATCTAGCTACTTCTATATACCATGTCCACATCTACATCTATCTACTTCTATATGTTATGTCCACATCTAGTTACTTCTATATGCCATGTCCACATCTCAATCTATCTACTTCTGTATGTTATGCCCACATCTACATTAATGTCATTCTATATGTCATGTCCACATTTAGTTACTTCTATATGCCATGTCCACATTAAGTTACTTCTATATGCCATGTCCACATTTGGCTACTTCTATATGTCATGTCCACATCTATCTACTTCTATATGTCATGTCCACATCTAGCTACTTCTATATGTCATGTCCACATTTAGTTACTTCTATATGTCATGTCCACATCTAGTTACTTCTATATGTCATGTCCACATTTAGTTACTTCTATATGTCATGTCCACATCTAGTTACTTCTTTATGCCATGTCCACATCTAGTTACTTCTTTATGTCATGTCCACATTTAGTTACTTCTATATGCCATGTACACATCTAGTTACTTCTTTATGCCATGTACACATCTAGTTACTTCTTTATGCCATGTCCACATCTCCATCTATCTACTTCTGTATGTTATGTCCACATCTACATCAATGTCATTCTATACGTCATGTCCACATCTAATTACTTCTATATGCCATGTCCACATTTAATTACTTCTATTTTTAATGTCCACATCTAGTTACTTCTATATGTCATGTCCACATCTAGTTACTTCTATATGCCATGTCGACATCTAGTTACTTCTATATGTCATGTCCACATCTTGTTACTTCTATATACCATGTCTACATCTAGGTACGTCTATATGTCATGGCCACATTTAGCTACTTCTATATGTCATGTCTACATCTAGCTACTGCTATATGTCATGTCCACAGCTAGTTACTTCTATATGTCATGATCCACATCTAGTTACTTCTATATGCCATGTCTACATCTAGGTACGTCTATATGTCATGTCCACATCTAGCTACTGCTATATGCCATGCCCACATCTAGTTATTTCTATATGTCATGTCCACATCTATCTACTTCTATATGCCATGTCTACATCTAGCTACTTCTATATGTCATGTCTACATCTAGCTACTTCTATATGTCATGTCCACATCTTGTTACTTCTATATGTCATGTCTACATCTAGTTACTTTTATATGTCATGTCCACATCTATCTTCTTCTGTATGTCATGTCCACATCTAGTTACTTCTATATGTCATGTCCACATCTAGCTACTTCTATATGTCATGTCCACATCTATCTACTTCTATATGTCATGTCCACATCTAGTTACTTCTATATGTCATGTCCACATCTAGCTACTTCTATATGCCATGTCCACATCTAGTTACTTCTATATGTCATGTCCACATCTATCTTCTTCTGTATGTCATGTCCACATCTAGTTACTTCTATATGTCATGTCCACATCTAGCTACTTCTATATGCCATGTCCACATCTAGTTACTTCTATATGTCATGTCCACATCTAGTTACTTCTATATGTCATGTCCACATCTAGTTACTTCTATATGTCATGTCTTCATCTAGTTACTTCTATATGTCATGTCCACATCTAGTTACTTCTATATGTCATGTCCACATCTAGTTACTTCTATACGTCATGTCCTCATCTAGCTACTTCTATATGTCTTGTCCCCATCTAGTTACTTCTTCTATATGTCATGTCCACATCTAGTTACTTCTATATGTCATGTCTTCATCTAGTTACTTTTATATGTCATGTCCACATCTAGTTACTTCTATATGTCATGTCCACATCTAGTTACTTCTATATGTCATGTCCACATCTAGCTACTTCTATATGTCATGTCCACATCTAGCTACTTCTATATGTCATGTCCACATCTAGCTACTTCTATATGTCTTGTCCCCATCTAGTTACTTCTTCTATATGTCATGTCCACATCTAGTTACTTCTATATGTCATGTCTTCATCTAGTTACTTTTATATGTCATGTCCACATCTAGTTACTTCTATATGTCATGTCCACATCTAGCTACTGGTACTGATTTTTATGCTACTTCCTGTAAGTGACCCTTTAAAGTCAAGACACGTTTATTATTTAATCTTTTTTGGAATGACATACTTAAAGTATGCAGTATGTTGATGTAAGTTGATGTAAGTTTTTTCTTACACATTTCTTCTTGTTCCTGCTTACATTTATCTTATACGGAATGATCTAGGATAAGCCGGTTTAGGATAAAATTGGCAAGATGTGTTACATGTACCATTGTGTATGGGAGTGTTTTAGTATAATGGCCGCATTATGTTTTATTGAAGTGTGTCTCGGTAAAATTAAGTGTTTGTAGCTAACCTTAAAACTGCTTAACACACGCCCGATAATCATGATATAAAGCAATCAAGATTTTTGTTTTGTTTTTAATATTCATTTTACAAATAAGCATGCACAATGTATACGTTAGCCAATTAAAATCAGTACATATAACAGTAGATAAATAAACATTAAATGCATACACATTGTATACGTTAGCCAATTAATATCAGTACATATTACAGTAGATAAATAAACATTAAATGCATACACATTGTATACGTTAGCCAATTAATATCAGTACATATTACAGTAGATAAATAAACATTAAATGCATACACGTTGTATACGTTAGCCAATTAACGTTTCATGTATATATAAGTTAGAACATTAACATCCAAAGCATACATACCGTCACTACAAGGTAAGTGTAATACCGCTGTTTCAAATATTAGCCTAAAAGATGACACACGGGAATTTGTTGGCGTAGAAAATGTTATACTGTCCACAACAGGACTTAACTTGTCTGTGATTATACACCCGACACCAATAAAACAACACACAGTACATGTTATCACATGATGAGGATTTGTCACTTTCTTACACTATTTAATCCATCAAACTAAAACAATATTTCTTTTTAGGCAATTTTACGGTTTCTTGGTTTGTGGTTTTTAAAACAGTAAATTTTGAAATGATAACGACCGAAGACTCGTTGTTCATTTATAGCTCTCAGGTTGTTATGGCGTAGTTCATGTATGATTTTGTCAAATTAAACTTAACTTTCTGATAAAGGTCATGTTTCACAACTTAAAAGGTTTTGAATACATTAATCTACATTTTCTTCGGTTTCAGAGACCTGTGTGACGATTCCATTATATTGAATGCCATCTGGATCAATACGAGTCAGTGAACTGGTCAGAAACGCGACTTTTCTGTCGCTCGTATTGGAAGACGATTGCTATGTACCACTTTCATACCTAAATAAAAGAAGAGTTCCGATGAGCTGTCACCCGCACACAGTGAGCTTCGAGAATATTGTTGTGTGTCTAATTGAGAATCGTAATGGGAATGAAATTAGCGTCAGCATTGCCAAGAGCTCTTTCACTCCACTTCGCTTTCTGAAGGACGAAGCAGAAATGTTGTTTGTGAACGTCCCCAGCCGAGCCGATGCTAAATTAGTGGTTTTCTCTGCAAATATGGAGGCAATAAAGGTACAGACCAAACAAAACGATTTTAATACTTGTGGCGAATTAAGCCGTTTAATGCTTCCGAGTTAGTCGTTTACTATAAAGACATAATATGTTCACGAATTCCGAAAAAGTTTATAAAATGATTTGTATGGTTTTCTTTAGCTTACCCAATTCTTATCAAAACAATAGTGTGTGTCTTTGATTTCTATTTTTAAATTAAATTGAATGGAAGCATGTTGTAATATAAGGCTCTCCTGCCGGTTGACTCGTGTGTTTTTCATGCTTCGGAACCTCATTTCCGTTCAGTTTGAGTCGGCTCTGAATGGAAGGAAAAGAATCACAGCTCTTGCAATCTCAGTATACTTTATCAATAACATTCCTCCACGAGGCTTCAATTGTAAAGAAGTCGCTTTAACTGTGAGACAAAACGAAGAAACAACACTGCAAGAATTCAAATATGTTCGCATCGTTAAGCTGATTTTCTCAAACCGATTTTCACGCGAAATCATTTGCATTTGAACAAGAGAGCAGTATCGTTCTAGAGGCATTGATTTGATAACAAAGGAAATTTGTTACTGATTATAGCTTCAAAATTAGGGATGCTAGCGGTTAGCCGATTAACCGGTTAACGTTTTCTGAAACGGTTAACCGGTTATGATCTTCTGGTTATATTAACCTGGCAATGTTCATGCCACATTTCCTTCGACTAAACTGTGTGGTACATGTAGCTTAGTATCCAGATAACCTAATTCGCGGCCCACCCTTATCTGTCACCACGGTGAGCCTAACACCCGTTGTCTACTTCTAACTGTCTGACATCTACCCCTCAATCGGAACTCCTCGGTTAATTCCGTCCTCGGGACAATCATCCTTCGAATGTATCTGGTGCAGTGATACTTTGTTCGCGGGAAGTCGGAAGAAGAATATGCCTTAAATGTAG
The DNA here is from genome assembly GCA_007844125.1 of Sinonovacula constricta. NCBI lineage: Eukaryota > Metazoa > Mollusca > Bivalvia > Cardiida > Solecurtidae > Sinonovacula > Sinonovacula constricta. Next base: position 39,594,388 of record CM017561.1, read on the forward strand.
TTCGCACAAAACATAAACAATGGCATCGTTTGACAGCTGCGTGTCCACTGCGCTGTGTATATTAAAGTTGGATAATTTAAATTTGAAGCCGACACAAATTTTTTCAGGCATCTACTGTAGTGAGCTGTCATCCGAGTTGCCATCTTTGTTTTGACTTCTAGGGAAATGGCCACGGTGATCCGACTACCTACATAAACCCGAGAGTGATCTACCCCTGTGGAGATTCGCTTCAAGTGACAACGTGGGAGGCGGATGATCCACATAATTTCTGTCCTACTTGACTGTGCTGTTGTTGATTTTACACGCTGGTGACATTTGGCTAATTGGACTATGTACTTGATAAAACACAGTCTGCCAGGTGAAAAACAAGAAAAGTCGTTGATGCGACGCAAACGTTTCTCTTATGCAAGTGAATTAAACATCCGAATCTTTAATAAGATCCTTTTGAAAACTTATCGTGACGGGGCTAGGGATTGAATTTGAAACCCTCCTATCCTGAGTCTTAAACTCTTGACCACATACACTTCAGAGATGCTTTAAAAGCATTCCTGCACGCTGGCAGCACTGGAAATGCTTTTTTTTAGATTTGCGGGATCTTACAGAAATCGTTGATGTATCTTTAAATGTTGCATAAACATTGCATTTAAGTCAGATTTTACCCTGCATACTCAATAGACCATTCAAAACAAACTTTGTATGGACTGTTTCATTGCTAATAGGTAATCTCAGTTTGTTAACATGCAGTCCGAACATCGAAGGATGTGCCAAAGAGCATTCCTATCTATTTTCGTAAGTAAGGGGGTAGAGTGTCTACCTGTACATTTACGTTAAAAACATTAATATAAAAAAGAAATAAATCAAAATCTCTCGTTTTTGCCATGTTTTCATAAAAGTTACAGATATACAAATAAATATTAAAAAATTAAAATAAATAATAGACCGCCGTTTACCGAATCAGGACCCGTATTTTATCAAGGTTAAATGTGCACCGGATGTAGTACCCCAGACTGTTTTCCTTTTATTGTTGTTGTTGTTGATATTTTTATGTTGATTCTTTTGTTTTGTGACTGTTTTTGCTAGAAATAAATTAATCTCATGCAATCTGGGGCAAAAAAAAAAGAGACATTCTAGAATTTTAAAAATGCAAAATGGCCGCACTCTTATGCTCAATAATGGTCTGATCCATTTAGACCGAAACTGATCATTTCATTGAAAATGTGCGGCTATACTATGCAAAAATTACTGTGTATGTTTTCAAGGGATGATAACCGTCTTCGCGACAGATCATTTTTCTTCGCAGAGACTGTCATTAGATAATACATTGATCTTTCTCACAATGCATAAAAATTGGGTTCCCAAAGAAATGGTTTGCTGTTTAATTGCTTCCAAAGTTGTGACATTTACTAAAGAGTAAAAAACAAATTCATTTAGAGTCGTGTAACCAAGAAAGTCTGCAAAATAAACTTTCACCACGTGCAAATTTCAGTGTGCATTCTATAGATGGGTGTCGCGCTCCAGCTCCAATTAGATGATGCCAGTTCACCGATAGTCATTCTGTTAAGACGCACATATTACTTATATTCGGAATTGTACAATTCGAAAAAACTTACATTTACTGCAAGTCGAATTTAATTTCCTATTATCTGACGTATTTCAAAATCTGCGTTAATTGGTCGCCTCAGCGTAGACAGCAGGAAAAATGCTCGGCGTTTATGAGTTCATTTATTTTTACAAAACAGTCTTGATGTGTGTCCATGAAAATATACTAATGCATGATTGTTTTCTTTTAACTATAGACCTTCAAGTTTGCATCCGAAGTCCAAATGTTAATGGAAGTGTGAATGTCGCTAGTATAAATCAAAGTTTATTAATCAGAAGTGTGCTTTGAATGCATCAAGGACGCATTTTATATACGGTTTTGGGTGATCGCAAAATAGACGACTACAAAACTATATCCGAAAATGGCGAAGTATACTTTCAAGCGAATGTAAAAGTTTGGTAATTTAAGTCAACAGAAACAGAAAGTATTATGTATAATATAACCAATATCTATATAAAAGTATCTACACAAATTGAATTAAGTGAATTAGCAATAGAAATGATTTTTAAACTGTGTACAAAAAAACAATCACTGGGTTAACCGGGAGGTTATCTCGTTATTCTGAAAGGTTAACCGGTTACAATTTTAGTAAGCGTTAGCATGCCTGTTAAAATACACATTTGAGTGAAGGTCTGTTACATCGTTTTTTCATGCCAACTATTTTACGTGTATGCCAGTTGCTTTGAAACATGTCGCAACATTTTACATGAACTTTATGTTACAAAAACACACATCTATAGGTTAGATATCCGCAGTATTGTACATACGTTACATGTAAGGCCCAGCATTAACAGACACAACAAGAACACACATCTATAGGTTAGATATCCGCAGTATTGTAAATACGTTACATGTAAGGCCCAGCATTAACAGACACAACAAGAACACACATCTAGAGGTTAGATATCCGCAGTATTGTACATACGTTAAGGCCCAGCATTAACATACACAACAAGAACACACATCTAGAGGTTAGATATCACCAGTATTGTATATACGTTAAGGCCCAGCATTAACAGACACAACAAGGACACACATCTAGAGGTTAGATATCCGCAGTATTGTACATACGTTAAGGGTCCGCATTAACGGACACAACAAGAACACACATTTAGAGGTTAGATATCCGCAGTATTGTACATACGTTAAGGCCCAGCATTAACAGACACAACAAGGACACACATCTAGAGGTTAGATATCCGCAGTATTCTACATACGTGAAGGCTCCGCATTAACAGACACAACAAGAACACACATCTAGAGGTTAGATATCCGCAGTATTGTACATACGTTAAGGCTCCGCATTAACAGACACAACAAGGACACACATCTATAGGTTAGATATCCGCAGGATTGTACATACGTTAAGGCCCAGCATTAACATACACAACAAGGACACACATCTAGAGGTTAGATATCCGCAGTATTGTACATACGTTAAGGCTCCGCATTTACAGACACAACAAGGACACACATCTAGAGGTTAGATATCCGCAGTATTGTACATACGTTAAGGCCCAGCATTAACAGACACAACAAGGACACACATCTATAGGTTAGATATCCGCAGTATTGTACATACGTTAAGGCCCAGCATTAACATACACAACAAGGACACACATCTAGAGGTTAGATATCCGCAGTATTGTACATACGTTAAGGCTCAGCATTAACATACACAACAAGGACACACATCTAGAGGTTAGATATCCGCAGTATTGTGCATACGTTAAGGCTCCGCATTAACAGACACAACAAGGACACACATCTAGAGGTTAGATATCCGCAGTATTGTACATACGTTAAGGCCCAGCATTAACATACACAACAAGAACACACATCTAGAGGTTAGATATCCGCAGTATTGTACATACGTTAAGGCCCAGCATTAACAGACACAACAAGAACACACATCTAGAGGTTAGATATCCGCAGTATTGTACATACGTTAAGGCTCCGCATTAACAAACACAACAAGAACACACATCTAGAGGTTAGATATCCGCAGTATTGTACATACGTTAAGGCTCCGCATTAACAAACACAACAAGAACACACATCTAGAGGTTAGATATCCGCAGTATTGTACATACGTTAAGGCCCAGCATTAACAGACACAACAAGAACACACATCTAGAGGTTAGATATCCGCAGTATTGTACATACGTTAAGGCTCAGCATTAACAGACACAACAAGGACACACATCTAGAGGTTAGATATTCGCAGTATTGTACATACGTTAAGGCCCAGCATTAACAGACACAACAAGGACACACATCTAGAGGTTAGATATCCGCAGTATTGTACATACGTTAAGGCCCAGCATTAACAGACACAACAAGGACACACATCTAGAGGTTAGATATCCGCAGTATTGTACATACGTTAAGGCCCAGCATTAACAGACACAACAAGGACACACATCTAGAGGTTAGATTTCCGCAGTATTGTACATACGTTAAGACTCCGCATTAACAAACACAACAAGAACACACATCTAGAGGTTAGATATCCGCAGTATTGTACATACGTTAAGGCTCCGCATTAACAAACACAACAAGAACACACATCTAGAGGTTAGATATCCGCAGTATTGTACATACGTTAAGGCCCAGCATTAACAGACACAACAAGAACACACATCTAGAGGTTAGATATCCGCAGTATTGTACATACGTTAAGGCTCAGCATTAACAGACACAACAAGGACACACATCTAGAGGTTAGATATCCGCAGTATTGTACATACGTTAAGGCCCAGCATTAACAGACACAACAAGGACACACATCTAGAGGTTAGATATCCGCAGTATTGTACATACGTTAAGGCCCAGCATTAACAGACACAACAAGGACACACATCTAGAGGTTAGATATCCGCAGTATTGTACATACGTTAAGGCCCAGCATTAACAGACACAACAAGGACACACATCTAGAGGTTAGATATCCGCAGTATTGTACATACGTTAAGGCCCAGCATTAACAGACACAACAAGGACACACATCTAGAGGTAAGATATCCGCAGTATTGTACATACGTTAAGGCTCCGCATTAACATACACAACAAGGACACACATCTAGAGGTTAGATATCCGCAGTATTGTACATACGTTAAGGCCCAGCATTAACAGACACAACAAGGACACACATCTAGAGGTTAGATATCCGCAGTATTGTACATACGTTAAGTCTCCGCATTAACAGACACAACAAGGACACACATCTAGAGGTTAGATATCCGCAGTATTGTACATACGTTAAGTCTCCGCATTAACAGACACAACAAGGACACACATCTATAGGTTAGATATCCGCAGTATTGTACATACGTTAAGTCTCCGCATTAACAGACACAACAAGGACACACATCTAGAGGTTAGATATCCGCAGTATTGTACATACGTTAAGTCTCCGCATTAACAGACACAACAAGGACACACATCTAGAGGTTAGATATCCGCAGTATTGTACATACGTTAAGTCTCCGCATTAACAGACACAACAAGAACACACATCTATAGGTTAGATATCCGCAGTATTGTACATACGTTAAGGCCCAGCATTAACATACACAACAAGGACACACATCTAGAGGTTAGATATCCGCAGTATTGTACATACGTTAAGGCCCAGCATTAACAGACACAACAAGGACACACATCTAGAGGTTAGATATCCGCAGTATTGTACATACGTTACATGTAAGGCCCAGCATTAACAGACACAACAAGAACACACATCTATAGGTTAGATATCCGCAGTATTGTACATACGTTAAGGCCCAGCATTAACATACACAACAAGAACACACATCTATAGGTTAGATATTCGCAGTATTGTACATACGTTAAGGCCCAGCATTAACGTACACAACAAGAACACACATCTAGAGGTTAGATATCCGCAGTATTGTACATACGTTAAGGCTCCGCATTAACAGACACAACAAGAACACACATCTATAGGTTAGATATCCGCAGTATTGTACATAGGTTAAGGCCCAGCATTAACATACACAACAAGAACACACATCTATAGGTTAGATATCCGCAGTATTGTACATACGTTAAGGCCCAGCATTAACATACACAACAAGAACACACATCTAGAGGTTAGATATTCGCAGTATTGTACATACGTTAAGGCTCCGCATTAACAGACACAACAAGGACACACATCTAGAGGTTAGATATCCGCAGTATTGTACATACGTTAAGGCTCCGCATTAACAGACACAACAAGAACACACATCTATAGGTTAGATATCCGCAGTATTGTACATACGTTAAGGCCCAGCATTAACAGACACAACAAGGACACACATCTAGAGGTTAGATATCCGCAGTATTGTACATACGTTAAGGCCCAGCATTAACAGACACAACAAGGACACACATCTAGAGGTTAGATATCCGCAGTATTGTACATACGTTAAGGCTCCGCATTAACATACACAACAAGGACACACATCTAGAGGTTAGATATCCGCAGTATTGTACATACGTTAAGGCCCAGCATTAACAGACACAACAAGGACACACATCTAGAGGTTAGATATCCGCAGTATTGTACATACGTTAAGTCTCCACATTAACAGACACAACAAGAACACACATCTAGAGGTTAGATATCCGCAGTATTGTACATACGTTAAGGCCCAGCATTAACAGACACAACAAGAACACACATCTATAGGTTAGATATCCGCAGTATTGTACATAGGTTAAGGCCCAGCATTAACATACACAACAAGAACACACATCTATAGGTTAGATATCCGCAGTATTGTACATACGTTAAGGCCCAGCATTAACATACACAACAAGAACACACATCTAGAGGTTAGATATTCGCAGTATTGTACATACGTTAAGGCTCCGCATTAACAGACACAACAAGGACACACATCTAGAGGTTAGATATCCGCAGTATTGTACATACGTTAAGGCTCCGCATTAACAGACACAACAAGAACACACATCTATAGGTTAGATATCCGCAGTATTGTACATAGGTTAAGGCCCAGCATTAACAGACACAACAAGGACACACATCTATAGGTTAGATATCCGCAGTATTGTACATACGTTAAGGCCCAGCATTAACAGACACAACAAGGACACACATCTATAGGTTAGATATCCGCAGTATTGTACATAGGTTAAGGCCCAGCATTAACATACACAACAAGAACACACATCTAGAGGTTAGATATCCGCAGTATTGTACATACGTTAAGGCCCAGCATTAACAGACACAACAAGAACACACATCTAGATGTTAGATATCCGCAGTATTGTACATACGTTAAGGCTCAGCATTAACAGACACAACAAGGACACACATCTAGAGGTTAGATATCCGCAGTATTGTACATACGTTAAGGCTCAGCATTAACAAACACAACAAGAACACACATCTAGAGGTTAGATATCCGCAGTATTGTACATACGTTAAGGCCCAGCATTAACAGACACAACAAGAACACACATCTAGAGGTAAGATATCCGCAGTATTGTACATACGTTAAGGCTCAGCATTAACAAACACAACAAGAACACACATCTAGAGGTTAGATATCCGCAGTATTGTACATACGTTAAGGCCCAGCATTAACAAACACAACAAGAACACACATCTAGAGGTTAGATATCCGCAGTATTGTACATACGTTAAGGCTCAGCATTAACAAACACAACAAGAACACACATCTATAGGTTAGATATCCGCAGTATTGTACATACGTTAAGGCTCAGCATTAACAAACACAACAAAGACACACATCTAGAGGTTAGATTTCCGCAGTATTGTACATACGTTAAGGCTCAGCATTAACAAACACAACAAGAACACACATCTAGAGGTTAGATATCCGCAGTATTGTACATACGTTAAGGCTCAGCATTAACATACACAAGAAGAACACACATCTAGAGGTTAGATATCCGCAGTATTGTACATACGTTAAGGCTCAGCATTAACAAACACAACAAGAACACACATCTAGAGGTAAGATATCCGCAGTATTGTACATACGTTAAGGCCCAGCATTAACAAACACAACAAGAACACACATCTATAGGTTAGATATCCGCAGTATTGTACATACGTTAAGGCCCAGCATTAACATACACAACAAGGACACACATCTAGAGGTTAGATATCCGCAGTATTGTACATACGTTAAGGCCCAGCATAAACATACACAACAAGGACACACATCTAGAGGTTAGATATCCGCAGTATTGTACATACGTTAAGGCCCAGCATTAACAGACACAACAAGGACACACATCTAGAGGTTAGATGTCCGCAGTATTGTACATACGTTATAGCCCAGCATTAACATACACAACAAGGTCACACATCTAGAGGTTAGATATCCGCAGTATTGTACATACGTTAAGGCCCAGCATTAACATACACAACAAGGACACACATCTAGAGGTTAGATATCCGCAGTATTGTACATACGTTAAGGCCCAGCATTAACAGACACAACAAGGACACACATCTAGAGGTTAGATATCCGCAGTATTGTACATACGTTAAGGCCCAGCATTAACAGACACAACAAGGACACACATCTAGAGGTTAGATATCCGCAGTATTGTACATACGTTAAGGCCCAGCATTAACATACACAACAAGAACACACATCTAGAGGTTAGATATCCGCAGTATTGTACATACGTTAAGGCCCAGCATTAACATACACAACAAGAACACACATCTAGAGGTTAGATATCCGCAGTATTGTACATACGTTAAGGCCCAGCATTAACAAACACAACAAGGACACACATCTAGAGGTTAGATATCCGCAGTATTGGTTAAAAGACGCCCTAGAACTTATTATGTGGTGTCAAGCCCTGGCTTAAAAATGCCACAGACAATAGAAAGTTTATCAATATATGACACAAACATTTAACAGAAATTAAAGATTGTTGAAAGTTTTTATCAAATTTAAAAGACACCTGATAACACCCAACTCAGACGGCATAACGGTTAAAAGAATAAGCTGAACAATTAAGAAACGTTTACCTGTCAAGTCCTACCAGCCAATTCAGTGATACTTGAGGGTGTGATTCGTCTATAAAACACTCTGTAATATAATACGATACTCTTTTCATCCTTTAATCACGGAATAAAACATCGATGTCTTTTTAAATGTGAACATGCTACGGTAATGATGAGTTTTGCTTATTGACTAAAAAAACTGTTCATCCCGAATTGTTATAATTGTAAAATTATTTATCCCGCCCAGTATCCCGCACGGTAACAATTGTAAATCTATTTATCCCGCACGGTAATAACTGTAAACCTATTTATCCCGAACAGTAATAATTTTAAACCTATTTATCCCGCACGGTAATAATTGTTAATCTATTTATCTCGCACGGTAATAATTGTAAAATATATTTATCACATACGAACATAATAGTACATGTAAATATATTTACCCCGCATGGTAATAATTGTAAACATATTGATCCCTCACGGTGACAATTGAAAAATACATGTTTATAACTCCCGCACGTTAATAATGGTAAATCGATTTATCCCGCATGTTAATAATGGTAAATCGATTTATCCCGCACGTTAATAATGGTAAATCGATTTATCCCGCATGCTAATAATGGTAAATCGAATGTTAATAATGGTAAATCGATTTATCCCGCACGTTAATAATGGTAAATCGATTTATCCCGCATGTTAATAATGGTAAATCGATTTATCCCACACGTTAATAATGGTAAATCTATTTATCCAGAATGGTAATAATGGTAAATCGATTTAACCCGCAAGATAATAATGGTAAATTAATTTATCCCACACGTTAATAATGGTAAATCGATTTATCCAGAATGGTAATAAAAGTAAATCGATTTATCCCGCACGTTTATAATGGTAAATCGATTTATCCCGCACGGTTATAATGGTAAATCGATTTATCCAGAATGGTAATAATGGTAAATCGATTTATCCCACACGTTTATAATGGTAAATCGATTTATACCGCATGGTAATAATAATAAATCTATTTATGCTGCACGGTGGTAATTGTAAATCAATCCTGACTTGTTTAACTCTCTAATTCCAAGGCAAACTGTGTATTTAATATTTGTCATTAAGTAAGCATGCATTGCATGCACACTTTAATTAATGCATTACAATCTAATGTGTAAAATCATCATTCTATGTGTAAGCCCAAAATGTGAGGCACATGAATAAGATGTCAGAGGAAATATAAAAAACAACAACAAAATAAATTCGAATGGTCTCATCTTGTCTGTATTAATTCTCTCGACACCAATTTAAGAACATCGAGATGTAATGCGTCTTGTGGCAAACACGATTCTTAATTTCGAGATTAAAAAAAAAGATGCAATTTTAACAATTAGAACTGAAACACGTATGAACACATATAACCTAACATACTCTAGCCGAATGTTTGACAACGCGATTAGTACTGGCACACTCACATAACACGGTACCGACGGTTAGTAATTACGGGTAGGCTAACATACCGGTATAAATAGTGTAATAAAAGGTATATTCGTACCTCTCAACTTCAAATCTATCGACTAAAACTATCCAAAATAAAAAGACTATAACTCTACTTAAAACCTAATTAAACCTAGTTCATACAGACTTACTAGTGGTCTTCTATATCAATAACCGTTCTGTTTCTGCTGAATTATTCTTCAGATTACTGTAACATATTCTTGTTTGTTTATATAAATAATTGTACACTTCATATACTTGTGACCTAGATAACAATGACAGTTTTTTTTTTTTTTGTCGATAAGTAATAGCGACAAAAAGCGGCTTCGTGATTTTTCAATTTTGAACGTACAACTTATCGAGACGAATAATTGAACCAGTTAAAAACGCGCCTTTCCCGCTTCTCGTTGTTCGAGTGCTACTTTCCTCAACAAGTGAAGACCTCAGGCGAGTTGCCACGCGCATAAGAAGGTGCGGCGATTATTTGTTCTGTATCTAATGGAACATTGTAAAGTGCATGAAATTAGCGCTTGAATTATTAAGAGCCTCTCACTTTCCCTTCACTTCTGACGTATAAAACTGAGATGTTGTGTAATAAATGTTCACAGCAAGGAAAACAATCACGTTGTTTGCTGTGCAGGCATTAAGTGGACAGGATGTTTTTTTCATAATTTCTAATTAAACAATTTCATGGTGAAATCTATTGAATCCTGCATCAGAAGACTCATCATTTAACAGATTAGACATACACACATTTTTTATATATATATATTGTGTGTGCGTGCGTGCGTGAGTGCGTGTTGAACGGAAGTGTCCGATGAAATTATTGGCTATGATCGACAATTGCACCGAAAGCGAAAGTAAGGCTTTAGTTTTCAGTGCCTTAGTCGATCATTGCCGATAATGTCACCGGACATGTCCGTTAAACACGCCGAAAGTAATCGGTGTCGTCGGTGCTTTTCCGACCCGAGAGTTAAAGATCTTCTTTTTCTTTTTTAATAAGACAAAGATGGCATTCCTCTCTTTGAGTTGGGCTTCCTTCGTCCGCCATTGTTATTTACGAGTTAGGGGTCAAGGACAAACGTCAATACGGGTCACGGGATAATACGAACGCAAAACGTAACTGACTGGAACATTTCTAGATTCGACCGAAGTAATTTGAAATAAAAACTCACAAGTGCTAAAAGAAGTGATAAATTTTATGACGTTTTTAATCGACTCATTTGAGATAATGTTAACAACTATCGACAAACAGCAAATATTATGATGAAATTTCAAACCATATATAACTTTAATACAACTTTTGGACGGACAAAACTTTAACACGTCCAGGCCACAGAAGAGACTTTACTGTTTTCGGTTATCGTGTCATTGCAGCTAAAACAGCTGATACACAAATACATTTGTCCATGATCGGCCTTGAATTCACAATGTCTAGGGTACAAGAGGCATTGCGTAATTAAAATCTTAAACAATAATTGTGATTTACAATAGCGGTACAATTTTAAATCAGATGAAATAGCACTGCAATATTAATTATATACGGATAGACTTTGCATTTGATGATTTGGGTTTCTAAGTCCCTTCTGACGAAGCGTTGCTCATTTTTATTTGCAACATTAAAAATTCTTTAATCATGATTTAACTGGGATCATCTCAATTTTCGCTGAAAGGACCCTGTTGATTGTATCATTAAATCATATTGTCGGAAAAAATAAATCCATTTTTATATTCCTGAATTTCGCGTTCGTGGTTGGTCCACGCTGCAGAATCTCATTTCCGTTCACTCTGATTCGGTCCGCGAGACTGACGACTCTTGGAAAATCAGTATTCACTATCAATAACATCACTTCGCGAGACTTCAACCGTCAAAAATCTCGTTTAAACTTCAAGAAAAAACGAAGAGGCAAAAACCGCAACATCTCCAACAGTTTCGAGCCCAATGTACCGACACTTCACGTCATTTATTTGTATTTCATAGAAGGAGTAAAAGTATGTGGTCTAACTAGATTCGAGAAATCTAAATGTGGAAAACAAAGGGAAGTTGCTGCTGATTATGGGTAAATAAAAAAAATCAATTCCGGGTTTGTGATTCAATTATTTGGCGCCAATCTGCAAACATTGTTGACAGCTGTCTTTCATTAGAACAAGCACGTCGCGAAGTAGTTCTACAAATGGTGTGCTGAAATATGGCGCATTGAATAGGCTATTGTATAATTAAAAATTTTGTGTTGTAAAAAAAATAGATAATGATAGCAGTTCGAAAAATGTTTCATTCTTAACACTGTCATGATAATCGACTGCAGGGAATTTACAAATAAACAAAACAGACTTGTACAAGTTTGCTGAATAATACTTGCTTTTGATTAAGATGTTGCCTATTACAAATGTCATCTACCACTTTGGTCTATTATGGCAAGTCGAAGAGTGTCGCACCATTGACTCTATGTAAAAAGACTCGAGAAAACCGGTTACAGGGATTGCATCTAACAAAAGACTGGCACATACGTGCATGATTGTAAAGTACATTTAAATAAATCTTATATTTGTAGTTATATTTACAGGTTTTTACTATGTCCATAAAATAATTAAAATAGGTCTGTAGTTTTAGATAATACTGAGAAACTTATTCCTCGTTAAGATTCGGAAGCATTAAACGAAAGCGGAATTGTAGAAATAAAAATTTCGGATGTTTTCATTTAAGGGCTTGGACCCTGTGTATGTCAGTCTAATGGACTACTGACTGCACTACTGAGTCTTGATAAATGCTTGTTTTACATACTTTCAATATACATTGTGACCGGTACCGTGTATACATTTCAATTCCAACATATTTTATGATTTGACATGCTTCAAGCAGCTCTTTACAGCTTTTTTTGGTTTAAAATCAACTCCAGTGAGGACTCGATCCATTTGTTTTGGTCAGCCTCGAAACCCGACATACCAAGACAGAACCTATTTGATATCCTGATTACATAGTTTGCGGATGCAGCGTATTGTCACGTGTACAGGGGAGGTGTCTTAACTCCTTAATGTTATCATGGACAGTAACAAGATTCCAGGCAGTGTAGATATATATCGTATTATTGTTTTGGTATTATATTAAACAGCTTAGTGTATAGAAGTCTTGGGAGTATAACCTACGTAAATCAAAGTTCAAAGTTCACAACAATGACCGCTGAGGTGCACTGCTAAATGATTAATCTTGGCAACTAGACCGTAAGTCTTTATTTTACTTGGTCTCCCTGTGTATTCTCCATTAGTAACTTCTCACTGACTGGCTGATACTGAAAACACACATGGAAACTATTTTCGTTCTGAATGCAAGGGAGAAAACTCAAGTTTACAAAAATCATACTGTTACGTACAATAGTACACCAGCGATTAAGGTTGTAGTATTAATGACGTATTTCGCATGACGTAACATTCGCGTAATAGCTAGAAAGAAAAGGATCATGCTAGAAAATTCATTTGTTTATTTTTAAACAGGATAATGGAACAATTAGAACAAGTAAGAGATCGAGAGAGAGAGAGAAGGAGAATGAAAAGGGAGAGAGAACGAGCAAGAGATCGAGAAAGAGAAAAAGAAATAGAGCGAGAAGAAAGAGAACGAGACAGGCAGTTTGAGTTAGAATTAAAGAATTGAGAAAAAAACAAATCAGACACTCATTCAACGTTCCAACGACACATTTACTATGTCATTTCTGTACTTGACGGCTGCCATGTCTAGATCGATGACGTCATCATCTACTTTGAGACGTTTGCAGAACAACTGAAAATCATTCGATCTTTCCTCAGATTGAGTGAGGCAAAGCTAACAATCAACCTGGATAAAAATGAATTTTGTCATACTTCGTTGACCTTTTTATGACATGTTGTGGGACAAGGTCATGGAAAACCTATTAATGCAAAAGTTATGGCTATTTTTGAGTTTCCAATACCTACATGTAAAAAGCTATTGATGCGATTTATTGGGATGGTAGGCTTTTACAGAAAATTTTGTAAAAACTTTTCTGACATTGCAGAACCTTCGACAAACCTTCTAAAAAAAGGTAAATCATTTATATGGAATTTTGAATGTCAAACTGCATTCGACAAATTGAAAGATGTACTTAAGAGCGCACCAATTCTCTAGCATCAGACTTTGGTAAAGTTTTTCAATTGCTGTTGATGCTAGTGACGTCGGTGCTGGTGCTGTTCTGTTATAATCAGATAGTGAGGGTATTGATCATCCCGTGTGTTATTTCTCAAAGAAGTTTAACAAACATCAGGGAAATTATTCTACAACTGAAAAAGAGTGCCTTGCACTTATTTTTGCTATACAACATTTTCAAGTGTATTTAACTTCTTCAGTTAAACCTATTGTTGTATTCAGTGATCACAACCCTCTTAAGTTCTGACACAAGTTAAAGAACAAAAACCAAAGGCTACAAAGGTGGAGCCTGCTCGTACAATAGTTTGATTTAGAAATCAAACACATTAAATGAAAAGACAATGTTATACATGATGCTCTGTCTCGTATGTAATTGTGTTAACTGCAGCACAATATGTCATTACAACATGTTTATTCAAAAGATTACATGTATTTTGAACTTTGTATACTGTAACTGTTATTGTGTTATATTGAATACGGTTTGTTTTATATGATGTCTGTTAAATATGTAATACATGCAATTTGTATTTTTGTAACACTAAATTATGTAAATTTTGAAATGTCATTTGTTTTGATACTACATCTGTTTAACATGTGACACTCTATTGTATTTTGCATCATTGTTGTAATAACCTACTTAATTGAGTTATTGTTAATTTTATATTCTAAAAGGAGACTCATTGCATAAATACTTTTTCCTATAGAGGTGGAGGTGTTATGTTAAGTAGTACACCAGCGTTTAAGGTTACGCTAGACAGGTTAAGGGGTTGTTTACCGTCGTAGTAATAATGGCGTATTTAGCATGACGTAGCATTCGCGTAATAGCTAGAAAGAAAAGGATCATGCTAGAAAATTCATTTGTTTATTTTTATCTGGGTTTCGTGTATATTCTGGAGACTTCTGCGCTCAAGAAATTCTGAGGGTCTATATAAGGGCTTGTTAGCCGATTTAAGTTTAAGTTTGGACATAAGGTTTGGACAGATAGTTTGGAAATACTTGCAGCTTCTATATTAAACCTTTCTGTGTTGGAACTTACGTGGACTTAATATATTCTACAGTGATATAAATATTAAAGAGTTGGATTTGGAATTATATTAATTACATTCGTGTATTGTTCTACGTTTGGATTATTTCAACTGTGCATATCTACAAGGACATTCTACAGAAAACTCGTCAGGATTATTCGACGTTGGATTATTAATTGGACTACTAAAGGGACACCTCCTAAAGGAACAAGATGTAAGCTAACATTTATTTTGCATTCTCAAATTTTGTCTGATATATTTGTTATTATTTTGTAACGCCATAGATTTAATTGTTTATTAAAATAAAACTTTATTGTACTAGTTTGTTACTGGTTTGTTCTTTCTGTTACACCATTTCGTCGTTTAGTAAACGTGCCATTTTATAAATAAATAATGACACCGGTCGAAACAATACGTTTAAAAATACAAGGAAAATATGAAAAGCATGTTTCAACATCTTATGTTTTTCGATTCGTAGTACTTGTGAATTGGAAATATCCAATATTGCCATTGCATTTGTTTGAACTACTGAATATATCGGTAGTCATGTTTTCTTTTGGATTTTTTTCTATACAATTTCTATAAAATTACCTCAATTGTGTAAAGATAATCTTGCAAGTTATGTTACGAAAGGCATTTTTAAATGAACATTCTGTGTTTAAGTTTATGGTGATGAAAATGTCATTAGTTTGCGAGTATATATTTATTTAAGCCGAATTGCTTTTGTGCACGTGAAGTTCTTAACTTACCAATAGAATTTGTAAGACATCACCATGGAGATAAAAAAACATTTTTTAAAAACTTCGGCAGAGGTGTGGTAAAATGGCTTTTGGTCGTTTGTGTGAAAAAATTAAAAGTTGTATGTTGAATTTTTATTTCATTTGAATGAACAGAAGGACAAACATGTATCTTTGTTAAGACTTCACCTGTCAACGTAAAGTATAATCGGTAAATGAATAAGATGTTTTTGTGTATTTAAAGAGTATGCATTTCGGATGTACATTGTTTGATATATTGACAATAAGATCAGAATTAAAGAGTAATGTTAATGATCTATTACAACAACCAATGTACAAAGTGCAATACACAGTAAAGAAAAGAACAAAAAAAAATCATTATGAAAAAGGTAACTGTGGATACATGGAGGATGGAGTCATTGAAATGTCAGACTTATGACAATGCAACGATAACATTCACAGGGGAAACACATAGCCTCGGTGACAGGTATTTCAGAGCTTTAAATGACACCCAGTGATGCTTTGTCGGCTTTAACATAAGTAAACATCCATTCTGAATCGCTTTCTAATCTAAGCTGTCGAAATAATTAAGTACTATACTCGTTTCGACAATTCATTGTTACTGCTAATGAAAGAGTTGTTAAACCATATTATACCGTTTTTGGCAACTTCGAACCACCTAGTTCAGGCAAATTCCGTTCTCACCTGTTAGCAGTGCTGTGGAAGGTTTTAAGATTGTATTCGTTCAATATTCCTAAATGAGTTTCTTAAAGATAAGCCGCGTTATTAAATAAATTAGTTGATACATTTAGACAATATGCAATACAAATGGTGCAGAATACAAAATCATTGCTCCCTTATCTAAGCTGTCAAAATAAATACAATACTTGTTTCGACAATGAACAATTCGTGGCAAAGTAATTGTAAACATATGTAGTGTGATTGTCTTAAATAGCGTTACGTCATGTCTTGTCAGCAATTAGGTCCGCGAGAAATCAAGATGATATTCAGGAAATTACCTTTTCGCGTGGATTATGTTTACTTTGCTGTGCGACACGTGTGCTAGTCGGCATATTCCTTATTGCCCTTTTTTTCTCACACTAACTAGAAGTGTATAGATTGTTTTTTCTTTATAGGTTTTGGTGTGATAGGTTTTGGTGTGATAGGTTTTGTCTTGATAGGTTTTGGTGTGATAGGTTTTGTCTTGATAGGTTTTGTCTTGATAGGTTTTGTCTTGATAGGTTTTGGTGTGATAGGTTTTGGTGTGATAGGTTTTGTCTTGATAGGTTTTGTCTTGATAGGTTTTGTCTTGATAGGTTTTGGTGTGATAGGTTTTGGTGTGATAGGTTTTGGTGTGATAGGTTTTGGTGTGATAGGTTTTTGGTGTGATTTTTGCCTTTGATTCTAGCTTAATAGATGTGAAGAAATACACATTTAAAACTGTTTGTCTTTAAAGTAACGTTCTTTTATAAAGTTTGCAAGATAATTTGGATCCTTGAACATCTGATTCATGCAAAAACGGTTCATTGAAGTTAACTTCGAACGCAGAAGTATCACATTCAATATGAAATCACTGTGAACTGAGTATAATTATTATTTTACCTTTTAACATTGATTCACTTATTTAATTCAGTCCGTTTGAAATTCATCTTTGGTGTAAGGTTTAAGTGTGTCTAATAACCACGGTAAAACCTGACCCAGAGATGTATTAGATCGATTATATATATCTGAGATCTGATGCAAATTCGCATTCATAACCAGTATATTTAATTACCTAGAACAGTTTCTCAAAGATTATTATAGCCTTAAAATGTCTTTGTTGTAATATGGCGCTCCCTATATTACTAACGAGCTTCGGCTCTGCCACCATAGGCTTTGATTTGCATGTTTCGAAGCTGCCTGGTAAGCTGTCAGGTAAGCTGTCAGGTAAGCTGTCAGGTAAGCTGTCAGGTAAGCTGTATTTTTGTGCAATTTAAGGTCTTGCCATTCATGTTTGGATTTACGACCATTACTATTACAGTTGATATAAAGATTGGTCAGGTTCATCCATGTAATGTTCTACACAGAGCATTGGCAAATACAGGTTTTTGAGCAAAGGAAAAACGTGTACATCAATTTATATCAACATCATTTTTTCCATATTGTAATAGTATCAACAACTGGCTTAATGTTTTAGGTTATACAAATTGCATGGAAGCACAATACAAAAATCTCTCCACTTTAGCACTAGAGATTATTAGAAATATAACTAAATGCGTAGCAAGTTTACAGAAATAACTACATTCACATTGTTTTTTTTTGACCCCGTAAGAACGTGTGCATACTTTACTCCTTTCACGCACTGTTGTGACAAGAAGATTTATATTCGGCATTCTATACGTACATACTGGTACATTTTATACATGTATCACTTTGTATGCATTACCAAATAACGTAGGAAAGACCTAATGTATGTTGTTTTACTTTGCAAGAGTAAAGTAAGAAAGGAAAATGGATACTACAACCAATCATTGAAGGCGTTTATTAACAATACGTATATGCTTTAGGAATGAACTCGTGAATGTGTGATGCATGTTGTGTGTCAAGATGTCAGGAATGTTGTGACAAAACGGTCAAAATAAGACATATATACATATTACATATTCATATAACTACATGTAAATACTAGTACCGTTTGTACATGTAGCAATTGTAATCTGCACTCACATCACCTGATCATCGTACTTTTTGATGCATTTTAGTTGCTTTAGTGTTCTGCATGAAGCATGTCATAAGTAGGAGTGTAATAAATTGTGCAACGTTAAGCATAACAGTGGTTGAATAGACATGTAGATATATTTATATGACGCCGTATGTAAGTAGGTCAAAATAATGGTTCTTTATCTGCCCTCTAGTTCAAATTGCGTTTCTGTATTAAAAATCTTTTTCTCCATAGGTATAAATGCGATAATGTATCATGCAAGGCTTTCTTATAAAAATAGCATGCATTTTTTTATAATTAATGTTAGACAAGCTTTTAATAGCAAGCTGTGAATGTGTTAACTGTTGGGTTTGCTCTTTTTCCTAGTGACTCATCACAACTTTGTTCTTACTATTACCTTTGGCTTGCATGTGAATATTTTTGTCCTGTGTTTTTTCAGATTTTAGTATATGGTCATAGGCTTGGTTTGGTAACTGCACAGATAAAATATTCCTCCAGGGTGCATAAAGTAATTATACTTATACAAAACTCACTTGCTTACATGTAAGCTTTGCATGTAAGTTCCAAGAGTGAGTTTCCCAATGTTAAGCGTACGAGACATGATGTGGTACTCTGCTGTCACAGTAAGGTAGAATAATATCTGCTCTATACAGGCTCTAGCGGGTTAATGATTGTTAGACATTAAAAGCTAGCTTTTTGTTTTCACCTGTGCTTTGAATATAATCTAAACAGCTAATGCAGAGAATCTCAAACTGGAGCAATCCATGTAGCTACCTTTAATTTCTAAACTACGGCAATATCGCTACCACCGCTTGATTGGCAAACAAGTCGCTTTATAGCAATATTGGAAAACATGTCGCTTTATAGCAAAATTGGAAAACATGTCGCTTTATAACAATATTGGAAAACAAGTCGCTTTGTAGCAATATTAGAAAACATGTCGCTTTATAGCAAAATTGGAAAACATGTCGCTTTATTAGCAATATTGGAAAACAAGTCGCTTTATAGCAATATTGGAAAACATGTCGCTTTATAGCAAAATTGGAAAACATGTCGCTCTATAGCAATATTGGAAAACAAGTCGCTTTAAAGCAATATTGGTAAACATGTCGCTTTATAGCAATATTGGAAAAGAAGAAGCTTTATAACAATATTGGAAAACATGTCGCTTTATAGCAATAT
Source organism: Sinonovacula constricta (assembly GCA_007844125.1). Lineage (NCBI taxonomy): Eukaryota > Metazoa > Mollusca > Bivalvia > Cardiida > Solecurtidae > Sinonovacula > Sinonovacula constricta. The sequence goes on from CM017561.1 coordinate 39,614,299, forward strand.
TGGAAAACAAGTCGCTTTAAAGCAATATTGAAAAACAAGTCGCTTTATTGCAATTATCATTTGAAACGGTTCACGGTTCTAGCGATGATGAGCAGAAGATAAAACAATAATATATATGGTTCATTTTATCATCATTATACTATAATACTATAAGGCCATAAAAAGTTGATTTTCTGTTTCTCAGGCACTTTTTGAAAAAACGAATGCGAGGTGGGGGAAATTATTTTTTTTTTGCGTCAGATTTTTTTTATTTCTCGTTTCCTAGTAAATTGCAATGTTTATAGTGAGGATTTTATCTATATTGCCTTTAATAATAAAAAAATATTTGAACAGCAAATTAAAATACAGTTTTACAGTTCAGCTAACATGTTTTATAACATAACAAGAGCTGTAACCATTGCATTTAATGCTCTCAAAAACATCAATACAATCACTAACCAGGTCCACATATTAATCATTATCAAAATTCTTGTATTAATAACATCACAGTAAGCAACATCAAACACAATGTTTACTGCAAAGATGTCTGATTCCTTATTTTTAAATGTCAAACACATGCATACTGCAATATGCAGCTTTACACATAAATGATAAAACCACATTCCGTATTCAAATTTGATATGAAACAAACGTTTCTACATGTAATACCAAAAAATCCTATTTTGCTCTTAAATCGTCAACAAGCACCCCCAAAATTGTGACTATGTCAGCACAAGAAATAGGGTTGAGGGGATTAGTGGGAACAAACAACTTGTTTACGCCAAAACATGATCCATTATCAAACAGTCATAAGTTACATTTAGTCATTACTTTTTTTTTTGTTATTTGTTTTTTTCTGCCCACACATTTCGTTTCCGCTTTAAAGAAACGTTTTTGCTCTCCCTACATTTTGGACAACTTGGGTATTGTCCATCTTGACGATCGATGTTGTTGACAATCCCACGGTTGTAGCAAACATCCTTGAAACAACCTACACTAAAATATGGAATCTCGACAGCTGATGTGCAAGTTAGGTTTGCTCTCATATATACTTTTTTAATCAATTCATTTTCGGGACAGTCATCAGGTGACTTTAGTTCTTGAAGAGAACCACCACAAGAATATTCAAAGAGATCTAACAATTGTTGCAAAACCACTTTTTCCGTTTCAGTTAGTTTTTGACTTGCATAAATCACCCTTGGTTTCTCACAGTCTACACAGTGAGCTCATTTTATACTGTAAGTAATCTGGGTAGCGAAGACGCTGCGCTTGAAGGTTACACGCTACTATTAAAAATGACTCAGTGGTATCGAAAACAAAATTTAGTTTGACGAAAATATGGACACGATTCTTTGAATAAAAAAAATTGAAGCGGGGGTGAAAAAAACGAATGCGCCGGTGCCTGAGAAACAGAAAATCAATTGTTTATGGCCTAAGGGATTCTCATTCAGACTCAGTTTGACTATGTCACAGACGTATTTTTATCATAATATAAAACATGTTCCTTATTTAAATTTGTTTTACAATGAATGTAACCTTTAACAATTTTTAAATAACAAAAAACACACACATTGATTAACATGCAAAAAATCAACTCTTCAAGATTTGCCTTAAACAAACAGTGCTGCACGGTCCATGAAATACTTCTAAAGACAAAAATATGGTTAAAATAAAGGATATAAAGTGATCCAAACATTTATTGTAATATAATAAAGAAAAGCTAGAATGACAGGAATTATCTATATTGCAATGTTGGTACGTCTAATGGAGCCGGCTGAACTGATAACGTGTAATTAGGTAACTTGATAAATAAAAATCAACGTAGATACATGTAGAAGTTTGCTATAAGTTAATGCTGCTACGACTCGCTAAGCCGCAAAAAGTGAAATTATTTCCGTCCTCTGATAGATTTGACACAACTGTTACCATCCTTTGAAAAGGTTTAACGAATACTTAAATGTTATTGACTTTATGTCACGACAAGACATGGTTTGTTTTGACTTTACCTGGAGATCTAAGTTGCGTTTCAATTGCAATTGTAAACACCGCCTTGCCGCAAAATATAACGGATTGTGTAAGCAGGGACAATCGTATAAATAACTTTATCATTTATTGTGATTCGGTATAAAACAGCACATGTGTTATATTGTGTTTCGTTATAGCACAGAATATGCGTTTTGTCGTGTTTCGGTATAACACAGAACACGCGTTATGTCGTGTTTCGGTATAACACAGAACATGCGTTATGTCGTGTTTCGGTATAACACAGAACACGCGTTATGTCGTGTTTCGGTATTACACAGAACACGCGTTATTTCGTGTTTCGGTATAACACAGAGCACGCGTATTTCGTGTTTCGGTATAACACAGAACACGCGTATTGTCGTGTTTCGGTATAACACAGAACACGCGTTATTTCGTGTTTCGGTATAACACAGAACACGCGTTATGTCGTGTTTCGGTATAACACAGAACGTGCGTTATGTCGTGTTTTGGTATAACACAGCACATGCGTTATGTTGATAAATAACATCAGGAGAACAAGTCAAATACAAAAATCATTTCTATTGTTTCTGAATTTGTGTCACTTATTTTGTCAATCGTCTGAGCTTATTTTGTTTATTTTGTCAATCATTTGAGCTCATTTTGTCAATCATTTGAGCTTATTTTGTCAATCGTTTGAGCTTATTTTGTCAATCGTTTTAACAAATTTTGTCAATCGTTTTAACAAATTTTTTCTATCGTTTTAACTTATTTTGTATATCGTATCACTAGGGAGCTTCAGAAATAAATAAAAAAAACAAACAACAGAAAATACCCGATTGGCAGTATGGAAACACATTTGTCAAACACCCAGGAACTGGCATATTGTCGAAATATATATATATCTGATCAGCGGCTGTTCTGTCATTGTGTCTTTTAACTACTTGCCACGGAGAACTTGCAGACAAATTTGTTGTGGCCATGCGTATTTGTTGCAGCCAATTTATGGAAGTTCAATAACAAATCTAGGTTTCTGCATTAAAATTGAAGCATTTATAAATAATCTATCAACACTTTTAGCAGTTGTCCTTAATATCTAACTTAATGTTTTGTGTCTCCTGATTTGAATTTTTCGATTCAACATTGGCTTGTCACGATCTGACCAGTTAACTTGAAAGATAAAGAGCTGCATTTTTCAGGAAACCCAATACGAAATAGTTCATACCATCAGAGACAAAATCCCTGAAAATAATTAAATTACGAGGGCATTGCAGATAAGTGAATAACTTTAAATTTGAGCTTGATAACACTGCTTTGATCTAGGAACCTTAAATGCTCCAAGATAATTTTATACAACTTTGACGAATGTTCTTTCTTTGTTTCACAGTTTTGTGCATTTGTGTAGGCGTAGCTGTTGCCAGATCACGAAACATTTTCACCTAAGGTGCATGCGCAGAACACGTCGTTAAAACAAGGTACATATATATCTGGTAGGCCATCAACACACGTCAAGGTAAATAAATATTTATTTACTTTGTTAACGTTTATTTGTTCCAGCATTTTAAACTACTCTTCCTTCAGAATTTTAATCATAAAACATAAAAACTTTACCGAATTGACAGTTTGCTAGTTTCTGATTTTTCTAAAAATGGCTATATAACTTGCAACTCTGCGTGGGTTTGAGTCCTGGTCAGAACGGGAACTTTCATGTAGGAAGGTCATCCAGCTGACATGAGGTGTGCCCGTGGTTCTACCCAGGTGCGGGCTCTTCCTTTACCATTTATTATTATTTTTACTAGATATTTGGGTTGCTTATATTTTATATAGTTTTTGTAACATAAGAAAGGAAGCAAACAGGCTTAGAAATATTCTGTATATCCTCGTATACTTCAATGTAAACAAAGAAATGGAAATACCAGAGTTTATAGCGTCAGAATATATAAATTTGCATCTGTTTATGGACGGTGAATCTAATTGATTATGATCCGGTTTCCTATTATGTAACGAGTGCCTATACTTTTAACAGCCACACTCTGTAGTAATACAATACGAGACTGAGAAGGTTTATATTGCCAAAGCACGTATGCCCGATGTGTATGGTTCATCTGACATTGTTCGTGTAAGAGATATTTCGGCGTGCCATATTAAACTTGTATAATTTTAACTGACTGCATATGTACATTTAATACGTGCTATTTAATTTATCGCGTCTTTGAGAAGAACGTGTAAAATGATATGATTAATTGTTTTTCTATATGTATTTGACTTTGCATACCGTTTCGAATGTAGACAGACAGTATAACATAGCAAATATTAAATATGAAGAGCATTTTGGGTTGGACTGGCACTCTCATTCCATTGTACGAATATGATAATAAAAAACACATCTATTTATCACAAATCCTGTGTTTATAACAGTTGTGGGCAATATCCTGATATTTTACTGACATTATATGAATTGATGTTCGGACAATTGGAATAACACTTTAAGTGCTTGCATATTGCGACTGTTGCAGAGACATGCATATGTATGTCTTAGCTGGTTATACATGTACACATTTTTTACAGTTGAATATCACTCATAAACAGGCGGTATTCCTTCTGATTATATGAGATAAGTAAATGTGTTTATATATTGGGGTTTCAGTTGTCAGAAATCTGGGTCAGGTTTTCTAGTGGTAAATGTCAACCAGTATAAAACTTATGAATGCAGGTGTTAAGAACGTATAAAAATGCATTCGACATAAATATTAAGAACCAAATAAAAGTGTTTGAACTACACTTGAATAAAGGACAACTATATGAAAAAATAAACGGTTCTTCGACGAGAAAGTCTTATTTTCTGCTTTTAGGTAATTGTGACTTTAAAAGAAATGTGAAAATGAATAGACATTGAGAAATTTCCGAAATCAGTGGCATTAGGTTATTGAAATGAACACTTGCCGTCTATGAGCCATTTTTAGAAAATCAGAAACTAGCAAACTGTCAATTCGGTAAAGTTTTTATGTTTTAGGATTAAAATTCTGAAGGAAGAGTAGTTTAAAATAAACGTTAACAAGTAAATAAATATTTATTTACCTTGACGTGTGTTGATGGTTCATTGCTGAATAAGCTTCTCTCTTAAATTGTTATTATATTCTTTCTTCCTTTTATTATACTCATTGTCAGTATTGGAAACGATGATAGTGATGAGTCATGGACTCGCCCTACCAGATATATATGTCCCTTGTTTTAACGACGTGTTCTGCGGCATGCACCTTAGGTGAAAATGTTTCGTGATCTGGCAACAGCTACGCCTACACAAATGCATAACACTGTGAAAACAAAGAAAGAACATTCGTCAAAAGTTGTATAAAATTATCTTGGAGCATTAAGGCTCCTAGATCAAAGCAGTGTTATCAAGCTCAAATTCAAAGTTATTCACTTATCTGCAATGCCCTCGTAATTTAATAATTTTCAGGGACTTTGTCTCTGATGGTATGAACTATTCGTATTGGGTTTCCTGAAAAAATGCAGCTCTTTATCTTTCAAGTTAACTGGTCAGATCGTGACAAGCCAATGTTGAATCGAAAAATTCAAATCAGGAGACACAAAACATTAACTTAGATATTAAGGACAACTGCTAAAAGTGTTGATAGATATTTATAAATGCTTCAATTTAATGCAGAAACCTAGATTTGTTATTGAACTTCCATAATTGGCTGCAACAAATACGCATGGCCACAACAAAATTTGTCTGCAAGTTCTCCGTGGCAAGTAGTTAAAAGTTGCAAGTTGGCCGCAATAACATACTGATTCGGATCAATGAAACAAAACCCCATAATGAGATATAACCATATAACGGTATTAAATAATTGAATCTGTGTTATTTATTTACTAGATGTTTATTTCGAACTACATGTATTTGAAATAGTTATTTCACATATAAAAGGAATCAAGCCGGCGTAGAAATACGCTGTTTACCCTTATATACTTCACAGTTAACAAAGGAATAGAAAATACAGTGGTAGAAAACGGCAATTTGTATCAGTTTATGGTGCATGTTACTTGATTATCATCTGCTTTATTATTATAATATCGATGCTAATGCTGCTGCAGCCGCACTCGGAAGTTATACAATGCGAGACTAAGAGGGATTGTGTTGTTCAATGTCGTATAAAATAATTCAGACGTGACCTTTGGAATGTCTTTAATTTCTCTTGATTGAACATATTTTGCGATTTGATTTTATCGGGACATTCAAGAACGTTTAAATGATATATTTATTAACACACTTTTGCATATATGTTGCCAAAAATAACAACAAAGATAACTTTACTGGCTATAACCGTAACGTATAGATTTGCCGGAATATGATTGCTTTTCGAGGAGTGATGTCATCGTTCAAGTAAGTTAATTTACGTGTATGCGTCAATAGTCTAAAGTTAAAATGTTAAAAAACACACAGTTTATGTTCAGGTTAGGACAAAAAAGCGTCCAGTGCTAGTTATTTTCAATATTATAGAGGTCCATTTGCGACAGCCTACACCGTTACTCACTCTGGAAGATACTTCGACATTACGTAAACTCACAGAACTGGTCCGCACCATTCAAAGTCTATATGAAAACTATATACTCAACAACGAACTGATCGCACCATTCAAAGTCTATATGAAAACTATATACACAACACAAACTGGTCCGCACCATTCAAAGTCTATATGAAAACTATATACACAACAACGAACTGATCGCACCATTCAAAGTCTATATGAAAACTATATACACAACAACAAACTGGTCCGCACCATTCAAAGTCTATATGAAAACTATATACACAACAACGAACTGGTCCGCACCATTCAAAGTCTATATGAAAACTATATACACAACAACGAACTGATCGCACCATTCAAAGTCTATATGAAAACTATATACACAACAACGAACTGATCGCACCATTCAAAGTCTATATGAAAACTATATACACAACAACGAACTGATCGAACCATTTAAAGTGGAAACCGGAGTGAAGGGGGCATGCATCCTATCGCCGATCCTGTTCTCCTTGGCCATCGACTGGCTGATGCGAAACGCCACTGATGGACAGCAGCAAGGAATACATTGGACCCTGACGACAGCTCTGGAAGACCTGGACTATGTTGACGACCTTGGACTGATCTCCCATAGACACCAGGACATCCAGCAGAAGACGGAAAGTCTCAGCGAGACCGCCAGCACCATCGGGCTGAAGGTCAAGAAGAAGACCCTGGTACTGAGGAAAAACACCACTTCCAACACACTTGCCACTCTTGATGGCGCTCCACAGGAAGATGCACAATAGTTTGTCTACTTGGGCAGCAAAGTGACGACCGATGGAGACTGCGGTCAAAACATCAACACCAAAATTAGCAAGGCTTATCAAGCTTTCGCCATGCTAAAGCCCATATGGAGAACCGCCAGCCTCAGCATTCACACCAAGATCAGGATCTTCAAAAGCAACGCCCTCATCATGCTTCTGTATAGATTAGAATGCCGGAAAACAACGGCTGCCATTGAGCAAGAACTCGAGGTGTTCCAGAATAATTTCCTGAGACGAAGCCTCAAGATCATTTAACCAAACATCATATCCAATAAGGAACTACTCAGGAAAACAGGAATGGACTCATTCCAAGAGACAGACAGAATACGCCGATGGAGATGGCTGAAGAATATGCTGTATTTTAGCCTGTGTTCTGACGTTTTACAATCTTGTGAAAATCAAATTTTCGTCTACAGACGACCGATTGTTTGGATGAAAAAATTGCGAAGCAGTTCATTTCAAATGACATGAGATTGAAAATGTTTTCCTGCCTATGCATACCTTTTATTTCCTTGACAGATTGTATGTCACAACAAATTCTATATGTATTGAACGTGTGCTGTTGTTGTTGTTGTTGTTGTTGTTGTTGTTGTTGTTGTTGGAACGTCACTCTCATTTCAATGTCCGAATACGACACTAGAAGAACGTATATGTTGTCATAAATTCTGTGTACATAACATATTGTAAAGACATGGTATTTTAGTAAAAAAACAAATTGACGTTCAGGTAGATGGATGTAATTTTTTAAATGCTTACAAACTACAAATATCGCAAAGTCAAAATTTGCGAGAAATATCGAAAGCGGCTACATATGTATCTATATAACGGTAAATATCACACAGCAAAGCGGTCTTTGAGATGCCGACTTATATAATCAGTGCATGTACCTATATATTAAAATGTGTTTGATTCCACAGGAACTGATTTTAAGTTTTCAATTGATAAATGCTTATCAGTACAGACCTTTACAAATACATGTATTTAAAACGTAGATTTAATAAAACATAATAAAAATATTTACAGCCGAATACACCAAATAAACGATTCCAAT